>JALPQI010016795.1:0-20179 GCA_025490895.1 Thaumatotibia leucotreta
GATACATAATTATAGATACTTAAACACATAGACAGCCATGACCAAGGAACAAATATTTGTGATAAATAAATACACAAATAATGCCCTCGCCGGGATTCGAACCCGGAACCTCCAGCTTCGTAGGCAGCGTCACTACCAACTAGGCTACAGAGGCTGACAATGAATAATCATGAATAATTTAAGTTATTCAATGTACACGTAATACCACTAAATATAGCTCGGAGAACCGTTGCAAGCGCACTCCCCGATTCGCATCTTTCTAACGGATTGAGATGTCATCTTTTAAGCTGGATCGAGAGCTCCCTACTCTCGTGTGTTTTGGAACCGTAGGGAATACATGTCTTTTTTATAAGCAGGGTTTTTTTCTTCCCTATTGGTTAACATTGAACTTTGACATAAGTATACCAAAACGTAAAGTATCTCTGATTTTCGTATAAAAGTTCGGTTCTTCATTCGTGAATGTCTAACGCATTCTCTGCCAGAGGAGCGCGGGTTTATACAAACTTGTATGAAGGTGAACGCGTATACGCGTCGGTGGCAGAGAATAATTATGTTAATCTGTAACACATTGACGGACATGACGTTTATAGCGTCCCGTAGTTTTTGTTCCCTTGACATATGACAGATGACGTCACTTGTCCGCGATCGTGTTAACTATTTTATTTGCCTTATCTTCGAGATGGCATGTTTCTATTATGTAAATGCGTATATCGATAACATCATCACTTATCTTAACAATGTCTCATTGATGCAATCTGTTACGGAATCATATGTGTAGGTATTTCTAGATGATGTACTTCTTTCATAAATATTAGGTCTTTATTTATTTATTTATTTAATCTTTATTGCACAATAAATAAAGTACAAAAGGCGGACTTAATGCTATAAGGCATTCTCTACCAGTCAACCATTAGGCCAAACAGAAAGGGTTTAGCAGCCTTACCGAACAAGAGGTGCCTTTCCCCACGGATGAGGTCAATATTTTAGGTGGTGTACTAGCAGGACCTAAGAATACTCCATGCTTAATATCAGCTCTAGATCTTCTTTTGTTTCAGAGTTATTCAAGATAATGTAAAATATACAGGGTGCCGTTGAAAGTGGCATATTTCGTAAACTGTTCAAGTTAGATCAACCAAACAAAATTTTGTTTGATAACAATAAAATAAACTACAAAATGCATATTTTTAACCTGCATCTTGTCCTTATTTTTCATAATAAAAAAAGGTTTCTTGTTTTTTTTCTCATATTTTTTTTTATTTCACGCGGAGGTACACCTACAAAAAAAATATGCATACATAGCCACTAATGTCCACTGTATACATAAATAAAAATATTTCCGTAAATCATCGTGCGTCACGCTAAAAAAAAATTTTTTTTAGAAGTAGTCGTTACTGGCATACAAATAAAGTACCAGTGCAGTGTGAACATAAGTTAGTGTGTAGGTATACAATCTCTCGACACTTACCGCACAAAATATCATTGACGTAAATTGACTTATACCAAAAAAGTTAAATCGGTGTCATACAAAAAAAAATTTTTTTTTGCTAAACCAGTTAAAAAACCATGAGTTCAAAAAAACTTTTTAGCTCATTTAGTTTTATGTCCACTGAACTACCAATATGTTTAATCATTAATAAGGTACAATGTTGTGATACCTAGATACATCACTCATAGGTCGTAACTTTAACATACTGTTTCTCCTTAATGGATAACTTTAAAACACTGGGACCTTTTGCGAATAACTAGAGGCAGTCAGAGGAGTCTTCCATTTGATTTTTTGCTCCTGTTACAGGCCACACCCTGTATAAATCAGCCTCTTGTCCAGTTTGTATGCATTTTTTCTTTCCACATATATTTTTTAACGTTTTTTCACAAGACTTACACTTAATTTTTTCCATTTTCCTACAGAAAATGCAACAAATCAAATGTAGAAAACAATACTATGTGTCAAATGTTTATCTCTCTTTTATAAAGCAAATGTACTAATAAGTCAATTTACGTCAATGATATTTTGTATGGTAAGTGTCGAGAGATTGTATACCTACACACTAACTTATGTTCACACTGCACTGGTACTTTATTTGTATGCCAGTAACGATAACTTCTGAAAAAAATTTTTTTTTGGCCTGACGCACGATGATTTACGGAAATATTTTTATTTATGTATACAGTGGACATTAGTGGCTATGTATGCATATTTTTTTTGTAGGTGTACCTTTGCGTGAAATAAAAAAAAAATGGAAAAAAAAACAAGAAACCTTTTTTTATTATGAAAAATAAGGACAAGATGCAGGTTAAAAATATGCATTTTGTAGTTTATTTTATTGTTATCAAACACAATTTTGTTTGGTTGATCTAACTTGAACAGTTTACGAAATATGCCACTTTCAACGGCACCCTGTATATTTTACATTATCTTGAATAACTCTGAAACAAAAGAAGATCTAGAGCTGATATTAAGCATGGAGTATTCTTAGGTCCTGCTAGTACACCACCTAAAATATTGACCTCATCCGTGGGGAAAGGCACCACTTGTTCGGTAAGGCTGCTAAACCCTTTGTGTATGAAATGGTTGTACTATTCATCGACTTTAGTCATTACACTAAACTGCACTATTGACTCAAAAATAAAATAACCTTTAAGAGTGAATTTTGCCATGTTCAAAATGTTGAAAATTCGTATAAGTACATTTATGAGAAGTAACCAGTCTATGGATATAAAGGTAATCAAAACACACTTTGACTTGTTGAATTTCATTGGCAAAATTAGTTTTATTTATTGACATCAAAGTAAAATAATCCACAAAATTAATTGTATACAGACTTGATATTATCCATATACATAAAATGTCAATTTCATAGCCACGTCACATGCTTTGAAATTAACCAAAAAATGGTGATGATGATGACAAATGGTAATAAGTTACTGTTAAGAGTTCAATGACTCTTGTTCTAGGTCATGGTTGCTATGCTCACACAAATTGATATACCAAAAACTCAATATAAAATCACTTAATAATCTATTCATAAAAAGGCAGTATTCATAGATGCTTAGATTTTTAAACCTATACCATGTGATGGTTGTTATGTATAAGACATGAAGGTTACAGTAGAAAAAAATTGACAATATTAAAATTAAAGCTTGAATATTTTCATGTCATAAATTATTCTGTTACATTTACATTATCTTAATTTGATAATTTTAGTTAGTTATTGAATCTATTTTTAGAACTGATTGACATTCAATTAAATAAAATTTTATAAACATTATGATATTTTAAAGACTAACCTCTAAAGCCAGAACCTGCTGGTTGGCGGGCTCAATCTCAAGGAAGGCTTTAACAAAGTGCAGCGCCTTGTTGTACTCCTTGATCCGCGCATTGCCGATGGCCAGGTAGAACAGGTAGTCGCGCTTGCCCTCCGGGTGCGAGTTGAACAGCTCTTTGAGGAGGAGGATACCCTGGAATCATTATCAGTTTATGCCATTAAGGGCTTGTGCATAAATCACGCGAGGTCCTATAGGGGGGGGGGAGGGGGTCCAAGAAAACATCACGAAAGATCACGGTAGGGGGAGGGGGGGTACAAGGAGACCTCACGTGTATTTTTCTACGATGAACAAACTAAGAAATATTGTGAATTTCGGCTAGCGAACGTGAAAAGTTGAATGAAAAAAAATACACGTGAGACTGCTAGGGGGGGGGGGGGGGGTGTCTAGCCAAGAAACTCACCAAACATCACCATGGGGGAGGGGGGGGTCAAAAAAGCCAAAAAAACCTCACATGATTTATGCATGAGCCCTATAAGTTACATTATTTTAACACATAACTAGCAACAAAACAGGAACCTTCTTTTAAGTAAATGTTTAACTTGTGACAGAAATAAAACGCCAGGTCCGCTTACATAAAGATCCACTTACATATTTTACATTTTTGTTCCAGAGACACATGTTTCAAAGTTTCTTTAACAGGTATTGTCATTTTTATATTATACTTAGATATTCCATATTATTATTTTTTATTTACAAAGTTTTTATGCTCATGAATGGAAGACTGTCAGTCCCAATAAATTTTAACAAAATAATTATAAGCATACGTCGCACTCCAGCGGGCATTTTGGTGGCTTGTCAAAATGATAGATAAGGTTCACAAATACATCAATTCATTTTCAAATAAGCAGAAGTATTTGTACTTAGTATTCGGTACCTAGTATTTATAATGTACAATTCTAAATATCTTAGAAACTAAGGTAGTATGTTAGTAACTTATTATTTTTTAGTATTCATTCAATTTGAAATAAAAATACAATTGACTAGTATGTGAAATACTTAATTTACTTAAGTAGATATGTTATGCGATTATATTATTAATATTTTTTCTAAATTGCCGGCGGTCAACGGTCAATGAAGTGTGTTTTGGTTAACATTATTTGTAGTCTCAACCTCTTCGTTATAAATTAGACTATTTATCATTTTTAGTGTCGATTCCCGGGATTCGATTTTAAGACACTTTGTAATTTCAATATAAGTACTTGTTTTCCTTTAGGGTGCAGGCGTAGTTTTGACAATTTGTTCATAGTCTTATTTATTACATTAAAGGAAGACTGCATTGGCAAATTCGAATTTTGAAAAAAAATGTATGTTATTTTTTATCTTGGAGAAATGTTTAATTGTGTATGAATAAACTTCACTTCCTCTTCTACGCTGGCTATAGCGAATACACGTTTTGCTTCTTTTCAACAAATTCAAATTAACTGTTACAAATACTAAATACATTTTAATACTCGTAAGTTAAGATTCTTTTTGTAAATCTTACGTTGCCACGAAACTGCCCGCTAGAGTGCGACGTATGATTATAAGATTAGGCAATAGAATACACGGTGCTGTGAGCATTCCGAAAGATTTTAATGCTGGATTCCTGACCACATTTAGAGTCTTTAATGTTATATAAAATTTCCTGGATTCGGCTTGGTTTCAGAGATAATCAACCTTTTTTCGAAATAAGTTTTTCGACGTAACTCGTCATTTAACTTCTTTATGATTACAATGCCACCACAATGTGTTCTAATATTACCACACCTTTTGCCTGACAATCAAAAAATACGAATAGACTTGACGAAATAACCTGTATCTAAAAAAACAATTGAAATAAATAATTTAAACAAATTGTTCTTATGATAAAAAGTACTGGAAATGTTAAGAAGTATTCAAAAACACTAAAAAAAAAGAAAAAAAAATTTTTTTTTTTGGTGGAATTTACTTTTGGTCTCATAATATTTTATGTTTATTTTGATGCCTAGAATGCACAGTTAAAATCTTTCGCAATGCTCGCGAGCACCGTGTATAAGGCATCTTTCAAAAATGTACCAAATCTAGTTACACAATACAATACAATTATATAGAAAACAGTAAATACAATCCATGTGTACACTGGCACATTCAATCCACTAAGTTATTGATTCCAGCTAACCTGACTGTGCCCCCTAAAATGGTCCCCTATAGTTGCCAATGTCGTGAGCGTCAGAATGACTGACCAAAATAGCGGATCAGTGTTAGAGTACCATCAAAATTTACTACCTATTTGCTACTATTTACTACCTATGTTCACATATTTGCTACCTAAGTTTTAAAAAAGAAATAAATTTAATTAAGTGGGCAGTCATTCTGACGTCAGGATGACTGCCCACATTTATTATTTCGTGGTTAGACCCTATATTTTGCAACTTTCTATGTACTAGGATTTACTACCTATTTGCTACCTAAGCATCTATTTTTTCCAGATTTTTTAGGCAAAAAATGTCGATTTTATAAGCATTTCAAATTTTGAACAAAAAATAATGCATAATAATCATCCTGACGTCAGAATGACTGCCCACTTAATTCAATTTATTTCTTTTTTAAGACTTAGGTAGCAAATATGTGAACATAGGTAGTAAATAGTAGCAAATAGGTAGTATTTTATGATGGTACACTAACAAAATTTTTTTTGTTCAGAATTTTTAAATGCTTATAAAATCGACATTTTTTGCCAAAAAAATCTGGAAAAAATATATGCTTAGGTAGCAAATAGGTAGTAAATCCTAGTAAATAGAAAGTTGCAAAATATAGGGTCTAACCACGAAATCATAAATGTGGGCAGTCATCCTGACGTCAGAATGACTGCCCACTTAATTAAATTTATTTATTTTTTTAAACTTAGGTAGCAAATATGTGAATATAGGTAATAAATAGTAGCAAATAGGTAGTAAATTATGACGGTACTCTAACAATTTTTTCTTTGTGCAGAATTTGAAATGCTTATAAAATCGTCATTTTTTGTCTAAAAAATCTGGAAAAAATATATGCTTAGGTAGCAAAAAGGTAGTAAATCCTAGTAAATAGAAAGTTGCAAAATATAGGGTCTAACCGCGAAATCTTAAATGTGAGCAGTCATCCTGACGTCAGAATGACTGCCCACTTAATTAAATTTATATCTTTTTTAAAACTTAGGTAGCAAATATGTGAACATAGGTAGTAAATAGTAGCAAATAGGTAGTAAATTATGATGGTACTCTAACACTGATCCGCTATTTTGGTCAGTCATTCTGACGCTCACGCCAATGTCTACGAATGAACTTTTGACAGTTATACATTAATTATTAATATGAGGGTAAGACTCACCATTTTTCTGATAGTCTTAAAGTCATATAAAAAAGGCTCAATTCTAAACTGTCAAATGTTTGTTCTTAGAAATTAGAAACTATAGGGCAGCCAATGAGTACCAACAAGTTATGTGAGCCAAAATCAAAATATTTAAAACAAACTTTTTGTGTAGTTCTTGAACCCCTGTTAAAATATCAGTGTGTAACTGAAACGGTTCAGGTGGATTCAATTTCTGTGTAAAATATGTTACTATTTTTCCTCATTCTGCAATTAGTCAAGAATAAAAGTATTACAGTATTCAGTCTAGTGAAACAGCACATTTGTAGAGCTAAGGTGCATTCATCCTTTCTTGTCTTATCATGTAAACAAACACTTTTTGAAAACATTATCACAATTTTCTCTGCAATTACACATTAATCATCACGTCAAATGTTGTTGCATACTTAATTAAACGCGCAAAGTATTATAATCACTCAAAAAAGAACTGAAAAATATCATTTCTGTAAAGATTTTCGTCAATAAATGCTGTTACGGTCGGATAACTTTAAAAACATCTGACATTGATGTGACATTGCGATGTCTAGATTGTCTATGTACCATAATGTTGGCATGTCAATATATCGATATTAATACTTAAAGTACAACTCGAGGAAAATGCAATTAAAATAAATTGCAGTAATTTACCAAAATTTATTAGGGTTTCGTAGCAAAAATGGCAACAACGGAACCCATACTTATAGTTTCGCTATGTCAGTCTTTCCGCAGCATACTTAGCTCAGTGGCCGTTAATACTATAAACCTGAAATTTGGTACAGGTATACATATTGATCATGCCAACAAAGTGATACAATAACAAGTAAAAAAAAAAAAATTCGGGTACCTCCCCCCCCAATTGGTGATGTGGGGTGATTTTTTTATTTGCTGTAATCGTATAGTGTGGGGTATCATTGAATAGGTCTCTTAAAAAAAAGGGGCTTTTAAGAAAGTTTTTTTCTAAAGTCAATATTTTCGGAGATAATCGCTCCAGATGAAAAAAAAAATTGTCCCCCCCCTCTAACTTTTGATCCAAAGGTCCAAAAAAAATCATGAAAGTGGGCTGGCATAAAACTATTTCGAACATAATCGGCCAAGCCGTTTTTGAATAACTACGAAACCCTACACTGAGCATGGCCCGACATGCTCTTGGCCGGTTTTTGTAATTGATTTCAATATTTATTTTATTCTAAGACTGGCAGTGCTTAGTAGTCTATTGAATATTGAATAAAATCTTCACGTCAAACGTCATTCGTTTCGCTACTTCGCTTCACGTTGTTCGTTACGGGTGCACTTCATGTGATTTTACTCATGACTAGTGGCGCCTTTGTTGGAGCGACAGAGAAAAATCCTCGAAATTTAACCATAGTTTTTGATATAATCTTATACGAATTAATTCTCTTCCTGACAGACGATGTAAAATCGATAATCCTCTATTTACGTACCTAAGCAGTGAAATTATCGCTGACATTTCATTATATCGACATTTCTAATCACTAGTGATTGTCTTTTGATCATCGTTGACGTTTTGTTAGTTTTACTTGGTCTGTGGTTTGTTTACATGATAAGACAAGTAAGGATGAATACACTGTACCTATACAATTTTCTAATATGTCTAGCAAAATTATAGTTAGACTGGGTTCACACCAGACTTTGGTCAATACATTCCAATGAGAAAATTTGTCAAATTGACTCTAGACTAAATTATTAATAAGGGATGACTAAGTTATAATGCCAACCCTATTTCACACAATATAAAACTAATTATTTAACTTGATGGCTCTCTGGGGAGACAGTTTAGTACAGTAGAATCCGGTTACAACGACGTCGAAGGGACCGGCCATATTACGTCGCACTAACCGGAAGACATACTAAACGGACGGAATTTTTTTATTTCATTTATTTCAAATAGGTAGGTACGTAATACGTATAACTGTCTACATTATGTTAGTGTACATTTTGGATCGGAGAGAGCAATTTTTCCGGCGACAATATTGTGTCTACACTTGAAGCGGATAATCCAACTCGCCCTACAATTAAAATTCGCAATGTTTAACTTCTCAGTGAAAAAAATCGCTTTTTGTTGTAACATAGGCCCACTTACAGGCATTCCGCGATTAAGTTGCAGATTGAACCATTGTAAACCGAAAAGTTACTCACTCTTAACCGACAAATTACTAACGTAAATACAAACGGTACAAAACAATCACATCTAGGGTCGAGATTGCTTCTTACCCACATTTATTTTGTACTTAAATAAATATTTTAAGTCTTCGCGTCGTCGTTCTAACCGGACAAGTTTGGATGAAATGCCGTCGCTTAAAGCAATCAGTCGTTCAAAGCGGAGTCGTAATAAACGGATGAACTTTCTTAGTGGCTCGTATGAGAACCAACCGTATGCCTATATTTACGTCGCTAAAAACGGCTGGTTGTTGTAAGCGGAGTCGTACTAACCGGATTCTACTGTATATATGTTCTGGTATGGAAAGGCCATTAGGCTTTTAACTAACCTAATTAAATGTATACAGCAAAGTGTCCTTTTGCCATTCTGGGGCAAATACTAAGTAACAAAGACATAATTATAAAATCCAAAGTCCATTTTAATTGAAACAATCAATAAATTGGAATGGAAAACAATAGTTTGTCTTATCATCATTTCCCACAGTTTAGATAAGACACACGAGTGACAAGAGCTTACAAGACCTTTTGACGAGATCATAGTAACTCATATAAAGACGAAATTGATGATCATTCATATGTATAAGTGAACATTATACATTTAGATGTAACCTTGAGAAAGCAATGTAGTGTCACGCAATGCAAATTTACGAATTGCGCGATTTCTGACGAAGCAATCTTCAGAGTTAGCTGACGTACCTTTTTTATGTCTGTGGGGTAGCGACTCCGTACGAGGCACCACGCGTACTCGAACTGCGCCTTGTGCGTGACGCGGCCCTGGTGCAGCTGCTCGTGGAACACTTTCTCGAACTTCTGCACAACAACAACAACTCAACACAATGCACCAGTGACTCACGCAATTATTGCACAAAAACAATCATTACTTGCAAATCTTCCGAAGAAACCACCTCGTCCAGAACGTCTTCCATTGTTAGCGAGTGTTATGGATTACTAATATAAAACGATTATTAAGACAAATCTACGGAGAAAATAACAATATCATTATTTTTGCATGTATCAATCGAAAAATCTGACGGTCGGGAATGAAGTGCAATGACATGACTTTGACAGTTAGATTTTTTCATTGTCTGGATTTTCAAATGCTAACATTTTTGCTAAATGTACCTATTTTAAGGAAGAAACAATTTTCGACAAATTTCCTGCAATACATTGAACATTTTTGTTTCAAATTTACTCATGTACATAAAATACTGAGTGAAATATTTGTGTAAAACGTGATGATATTATTTATCATTTCTGAACTGAAGAGTACCGTCATTCATGAACGTCAAAATTAAAGTGAATTTGCGTACGGAAATCTCGTATTCTATTGTCCGGCTAAAGGCGATTTTTGTAATTGCCTTTTGTTTGGCACACAAAAGCCCCTTGCTCAGTCGTTCAGTAGGCAGCGGGCACAATGCAAAGTGTCATCAACACGGTGAAGGGAACCGCCCTGGGCGTCGCAGGCTACCTCACTCCTGTGCTAAAGGTGGGTTGGTATTATGTACTGTTGACTTCCCTTGACCGAGACGGTATCAATATGTAAATAAACTTGATTAATTAGAACGTAAACAACGACATTCGAGCCATGTGTCTAGCGCTTAAGGCCCTATTTTCTTTGTAATTGTGGTTTTAAACGACGTTTATCAATAATAAATTGAACATTGACTATTTCAGTTTTAATAGTTTTACTACATTCACGTAATTTTAATACCTATCTCCATTGCCTGAAATGATATTTCCAACAGGAATCCAAGTTCCAAGAGACAGGTGTGCTCACTCCCGAGGAGTTTGTGGTGGCCGGAGACCACCTGGTGCACCACTGCCCCACGTGGCAGTGGGCCAAGGGCGAGGAGTCCAAGATCCGCAGCTACCTGCCCAGCGACAAGCAGTTCTTGGTCACCAGGAATGTGCCTTGCTATAGGAGATGTAAGCAGGTAAAAGCAGTGTTATTGTTATGACTTTCTAACAGCTGGAAAAAAGAAGAAAAACAGAAGGATCTGGTGGCAACATCCACTCATAGAGAGTATCTTTTAACATAAATGTAAAAGTTGTATTGAAAACAGTGAAAGCTTTACTATTACTATTATTAACTACAATTCTAATTAATGCACTCTTTCTATTGTGCTAACCTATCTCCTTGGATTATAAATTTTGTCTTATTTTTTGTAAGTTTTTTTAATAATTATCCTTTGCACATCCAGAAAAGGCCTAATAGCATTGTCTCCAAAATTAACTCAGTTTAATATGATGCCATGTTGTGTGTTATAGATAGAGTACTGTGAAGACAAGGAGAAGGTGATAGAAGATGACCAGGACGGGGAGGGGGGCTGGGTGGACACCCACCACTACGACACGGCTGGCTCACCCACTGTTGAGGAGAAGGTTAGTTTCACTACTACAGATATCCTCCTGAGTCCCTGAGTCCGTTATAAAGGCCAAAATCATGCCATGTGTAAAAGCCGAGCGCTAAAAAATAAAGTTATAAGTAAAGTCCCAGAGTCCGTTATAACGGCCACAATCATAAAAGTTATTCATAAACGCCGATTGTCCATTATAAAGGTCTTAATGTTTTGCGCCTAAAATCAGGCGATAATGGCGTGAATTTGAGAATCAATGGCTGTCGTCCAATCAGAAATATATCTATCTCTATTTCGCAAAGGCTATTGCCCAGTGAAAAAGAATATTCCGTTCAGTGTGATGTCAAAAGTCCGGCAAGATGTCACATCGCGCAGGTAGAGGTGAGTTCAATCTTATTTCATCGCTTAAACCTGTTTGTTTTTGTCTGTCTTTTTATTTATTTAATGAGTATTTTACAAGTTTATTATAATGTAATTACTAGTTTTATTGTAAACATGATGTTTGAAGTACAATTACGTGTTAAATTAATTTAACCTTTGTAAAGCCCTCTCGGACTTTGTTCATAGCATCATTAAGTTCTCACACTTGTTTAAAATGAGTTTTCCTTGAAATATGTAAATTAAAATGTCTAAATTACTTAAATCATGTTACAGAAGGTTTATTACCATTGTTTTACAAATACTTAAGTAAAGTTACTTTATGAGGACGCTAGTGTAATGTGAGAAGTAGACTGATTTAACTACAACAATTTTGTATTGAATTAGATTTTAAAAGAAAGACGTTAATGTTTTAATAACAGAACGGTTCTACGATTTTTGTTATTTTTTATAATTGTAGCATTTTTACAATGCTTTATGTTTTATTTTATTTTTCAAAGATACACCTGATTCCATACAAAATAACACATATTTGCCACATTTATTGTATAATCTTAGTCACATAAAAGCCGAGAGACCTTTATAACGCCCAAATAATTTGTAAAATAAATTATGCTTAAAGTATACCTCTTTGAGTATATAAACAACTTTGTTCCAACAAAAATCTGACAGACTCATTTTAAACCTTAAAATAAGCGACAGAAAGTTCAGGACTCAACACTGATGGTCTTATAAAGGACTCTCGGCTTTTATGCGAGCGTACTCGATTTTTACCCAGGACTTTACGCTGATAGTGTTACAAAGGACTCTCGGCTTTTATGCTAGTGTACTCATTTTTTATCCAGGACTCAGGAGGATATACTACTACAAGAGTGAACCAATATCTCTTTATTCTGGCTTTTCTCTTTTTCTGTATCCTCATTAGTATAGGCAAAAACATAATTGTAATAAAATTATCATTCATAAAACTTTATTTGTAGTTTAGGTCTATCACCGCATGTCAGGAACTAATAGACTAGTGGTGTCCTATAAATTAATCGTGAATAAGTATGGTAAAGGAAAGTACATCAAATGCTTGATTATATGAATTAATTTAAAGACGAGTTTGGATAACCAAATGAAATCAAATAAAAATGTTATAGTACAGTCAACAAAAAATGTGGTCTACTACTGTGATTCAGTGGAAATAATATATGACGTGTTTGATGAAACAAAATCTTTCCATGCGCTCAATACCTATACCTAGGGGGAGCAGTGTACATTCGATGCAGATAGGTCGTAGGTATCAGCCGTGAAAGTAATTTGCTACCTTGATGCCAGCATTCCAATACCACTCATTGATACTTGAGGTTCGAATAATGTGATTAATATGAAATCCAAGCATCTTTCTGATTATAATGATTCACTGATTATAAACAATAGGTGTGCGAGATGACGCTAGAAGCGGCGGACACGGGCGACAGCGACGGCGAGGCCGCCAACGCCGGTGATGATGATGATGACGACGAGGAGGAGGACGGCGAGGCTGAAGACATGGAGCAGTTCCAGGAGTCGGGGCTGCTGGACGAAGTGGACCCTGTGAGTTAGCTCGTGTATTTTGAGAACTGCTCATTTATAAGAATAAATCAGCAGTTCTCAAAATGTTGTGTACACAATTAAGACAGATAGTAAAATTACTTTAATTTTCCTATTCTCTTGTTTAATTTACCGTTCTTTTGCAAGAGGAATGAATATTTTTCCTAGTATACCATATTCCTTCCTTTCTATACTTGAAAGTAGAAACTGATCACATACGATTTTTTTACAATGCACACCAAACTCAATATGTTAAAGCTTCAGTCACATTGACAAAAAATAGTAGTAGTAGTTGGTCGCTTTCTTCGAAACTATGGTCAGTTGATGTTCAAATCTTTCCTACATGCAGTCAACAGACCTGGCCCCGAGGAAGGAAAGCAAGCCGCAAGTGGCGAAGACTGCGCGCGGCGACGACGACATCGTGCGCACGCGCACCTACGACCTGCACATCACCTACGACAAGTACTACCAGACGCCGCGGCTCTGGCTCATCGGGTACGACGAGGTACGACTGAGATCTGGTCACTTTTGCTACGTGTAGGCGCACCTACGACCTGCACATCACCTACGACAAGTACTACCAGACGCCGCGGCTCTGGCTCATCGGGTACGACGAGGTACGACTGGGATCTGGTCACTTTTGCTACGTGTAGGCGCACCTACGACCTGCACATCACCTACGACAAGTACTACCAAACGCCGCGGCTGTGGCTCATCGGGTACGACGAGGTACGACTGGGATCTGGTCACTTTTGCTACGTGTAGGCGCACCTACGACCTGCACATCACCTACGACAAGTACTACCAGACGCCGCGGCTGTGGCTCATCGGGTACGACGAGGTACGACTGGGATCTGGTCACTTTTGCTACGTGTAGGCGCACCTACGACCTGCACATCACCTACGACAAGTACTACCAGACGCCGCGGCTGTGGCTCATCGGGTACGACGAGGTACGACTGGGATCTGGTCACTTTTGCTACGTGTAGGCGCACCTACGACCTGCACATCACCTACGACAAGTACTACCAGACGCCGCGGCTCTGGCTCATCGGGTACGACGAGGTACGACTGGGATCTGGTCACTTTTGCTACGTGTAGGCGCACCTACGACCTGCACATCACCTACGACAAGTACTACCAGACGCCGCGGCTCTGGCTCATCGGGTACGACGAGGTACGACTGGGATCTGGTCACTTTTGCTACGTGTAGGCGCACCTACGACCTGCACATCACCTACGCAAGTACTACCAGACGCCGCGGCTCTGGCTAATCGGGTACGACGAGGTACGACGGGGATCTGGTCACTTTTATAAATAAATATCATGGGACAATCACGCATGTAACCTGTGGCTGGCCTAGACGCATCGGGCCTACGGATCCCTCCGCATCCAGTTTAATAACACGTTTCGGGTGATGATAGGGTTGCAATCATCCGCAAAAGGGCCGCATCCCAACATAACATCATGAAAATTATAGGAGATTCTGTAGATAGCTCAGCGCTACATGCGCTGGACAATGAGATGTGGTTTGACGTAGTAAATGATGAGGTAAACCTGATATAGGTTTCTTATTAGGAATGGGATCAAGTTTCAATTAGGTTGTGGCTATACAGGACTGAATAGGTTGGGGCTACACTACATGTCTCCCCCAACTTTTTAGGCAAAAATTTATAAAAAAAATATTTTTGACTTATTCTACTTATATTTATCTGTTACTTTATCTATGATTATACAATTTTATTCTATCAATGTCTTATGTACATATCCTTAATGAATACAAGTTTATAATATAGATTGTTACATGATTATGATAAATAGTTATGCACTTCGTGACTACAAATGTTATTGATTCAAACACTCTCTGATTCTTTGTTTGGTCTGTGCTGTCTCTTATTTCTAGATGTTCCTTATTTCGGAGATGATGTTTTGTTGGGATTATATACCTACAGGAAACTTAGTTTCTAATGATTTCGGCTTTATTTTTCTCATTATGAATTTATCATTTACTACGTCAAACCACACCTCATGGCGACCGTGACAAGACTGAATAGGTTGAGGCTACACTACAACAAAAGAAATTGTGATTTGTGAAAATTTTATAAGTATTAACATTTTTACAATTTGACCATGATATGAGTAAACTTGCTTGTACGCTTGCCGTTTTACCTCCTAAGGCGTCCATAAGCATAGGTAATAGGAGAGGCCTTTGTACAGCAGTGGACTAAATGGACTAATATAGGTTGATGATGATGAGTATACTTGAAATGAACGGTTTATAATTATTATAGATTAGCCTAGCTGAAATTAAAGTATTTTGCTCAACTTGAAATACCTTACTTTAGTTGAAAATGTAGTGTCAAAGATATTTACATGACTGAATTTAATTTTATTGGTTTACATAGAACCGCGCGTTGCTGAGCGTGGAAGCGATGTACGAAGACGTGTCAGCCGACCACGCCAAGAAGACGGTCACCATCGAGGCCCACCCGCACCTCGCCGGCCCCGGCATGGCCTCCGTGCACCCGTGCAGGTACCTCCCCCTGTAGCCCACACACGAGGCCCAGCGAGGCCCACCCGCACCTCGCCGGCCCCGGCATGGCCTCCGTGCACCCGTGCAGGTACCTCCCCCTGTAGCCCACACACGAGGCCCAGCGAGGCCCACCCGCACCTCGCCGGCCCCGGCATGGCCTCCGTGCACCCGTGCAGGTACCTCCCCCTGTAGCCCACACACGAGGCCCAGCGAGGCCCACCCGCACCTCGCCGGCCCCGGCGTGGCCTCCGTGCACCCGTGCAGGTACCTCCCCCTGTAGCCCACACACGAGGCCCAGCGAGGCCCACCCGCACCTCGCCGGCCCCGGCATGGCCTCCGTGCACCCGTGCAGGTACCTCCCCCTGTAGCCCACACACGAGGCCCAGCGAGGCCCACCCGCACCTCGCCGGCCCCGGCATGGCCTCCGTGCACCCGTGCAGGTACCTCCCCCTGTAGCCCACACACGAGGCCCAGCGAGGCCCACCCGGATCGAGAATATATAATGCTTTCTTTTTTTTGCCTATTAACCTTTTGATCGCCGAAATCAGCATACGGAGTCTTCTTAAACTTGTGCCCCTCGTGCCAAAGGACCATGGGCAGATTTGTATGGAGAGTGGACCAAAAACCAACACAAGTAAAAGTGGTGTCATTAAATAGGTATTTACATTTATTTCATTTCATTCTATGGGCACTATGTTCAATTCCATTGCAAAGCGGATATATTTGTATTTTTGGTTTTTGGTCCATTTTGCCGCATAGTCCTTTGACGTTGTTGAGTTTTATTACGAAATACCCATTGGAAAACAGCTCATCTTAATTTTTTTTCTTTACAAATTTGTGGCACTGCAAATCAGGGATCGGAACCGGTTTTTTAGAAAAACCTCGAAATAGCTCAATATTTTAAAATGTTTTTCACTCTTTATGTAGTATTCAACATTAACATTAACTATTAACATCATATTTTTGAATTACTCCATAAACAAAAAAATTATAAACCGAAGAACGAAAAAGAACGGAATTCGAACCGTTCTTTTGTATGGAGCAAAAACCGGTATCCGATCCCTGCTGCAAATCGTATCACAGCTATGCGTTCAAAAGGTTAAGACTCTTAAAATACCGACGACAAAAGATGGCAGAGGTATTTCATAAAGGTGACTTTCACCATCCGGAGCCAAAACCTTATAAAAAGCCCATCATATGGCAGGATCGCCATGTAAGGTCAGGGTTCGGAGTTGAATGGAAAACGAGTGTTCAGCTTAAACGATGCTTTATTACTGCACTAAATACATGAGTAAATGAAGCTTATATAGATCCTATGAGCTACGTACATAACTATATCTAGTATACACTACACTCCCGCTTTACCCCCAGACACGCGGAAGTGATGAAGAAGATAATCGAGACGGTGACGGAGAGCGGCGGCGAGATGGGCGTCCACTCCTACCTCATCGTCTTCCTGAAGTTCGTGCAGACTGTCATCCCCACCATAGAGTACGACTTCACGCAGAACTTCGCCATCAACTAACGTCACACAAGCCTAGATATGTATTTTTTTCATCTGCACATCACAATCAGTCCTAGTTAGCAATGTACAAATTGCAAAACATTCTTTACATTGCAGGAACATTATGTGATTTCATCAACGAGGGTCACATCGTCACTGCATGACAAAACCCTTTTCTTTATATTCAATAAAGATTTAAAAATAAATTACAGGAATATGCCCGAGAAATTTCATGAAAATTTAATAGTAAGTTCCCATTGAGAACTTATAAAAATGTGTTATAAATAATTGTATATCGCAATAAAGTAAACAAGGCAGTAAATATAACTCTAAGGCATAAATCTAGTACGATGTAATCAATCCAAGTGATTACATTATTTGTTAAATTTAGATTCCCGAGAACATTCTCTATAGAAGTTTCGCAACTTATGAAACTTTTCTGGTCCCAGTTAGCAGTGTACTGAAGTAGAAGTTAACAAACTTTGAGAATGTTCTCATAGAAAGTTGTTGTTATAGTTCTTCGCGCATTTATTGCCAAGCCTTAGGGCCAATTTCTTTGCCACCTGATGAGATGATACAGTAAACATGCTGTTCTGAACATGCCGTAATAATCCCTAATCTGAACGAGAACGTTCTCAGTGGCAATTTTTATCAGAATTTTCTCATGAAAAGTTCCAGTAGTTTTAGGAAATTTTGAGAATCGTCTGTAACTTGTACATTGCTAGTCTCAGTTCACACCGGCCTCTGTTAGCTAAGCGTATGGACGCATTAGGAGGTAAATGTTCACAATCGCCACGCTGGGCAAGCGGGTTGGCGATCGCAGTAGTATGCCCATCATCAATCTTCTATAAATGAATGGTCAGTGACACTTCATTGCCATAGTGGACTCTTACGACACCCTCCGGAAGAGTTGGGGTGGTGACAAATGTTTTCTTATTGCCATCACGCGTATCTTATCGACCTGTACATTTTAATCTTTTGTGAATACCGGTTTGAATGATTTTCATAAATACTTTTTATTGCTACCAATGAAAATAAATGGTCTGGAATAAATCCAGTATGTATACAATTCATAAACTAAAGCCATTGTACAGAAATAATTAATCAATAACTATCATCATCCACGTATACGCTTTGCGAATATTTACATATATGATACATAATTGTTAAGGACATAGAATGTGTAGCTTTTCATAGTCAGCAGATTTTCAAAATATTTACCTACTTCAAATTATTTTCATTTCAAATAATTGAAACGGTGGCATGGCTAGTTTTGTAATCTTTTAAGTTTATTTTAGATTTGTACTCATGTATTTTTACGTCTCTGATTATAGCAGCTACGCATGTCAGTCGACAAGCGACGCCGTGTGAGTTGTAGTCTCTCTGATGTGGCTTGATTGTGAAAGTGTGCTTGCATATTGCTAAGCAAAATTGTACCTTAAATTGTTAGTTCACTGGTGCTTAGTGGTCGCAAATAAGGCTCATATTCGTTTAGCAATGTAATCTTAATGTTATAACCCAAAATCCCCAAACAAGGATGCCATATAAGTGATGTTGAAACTTTAAGTGCACAACAAATATTGTGTGCAAAATGTTGGCAAGAAAAAAATAGTTTGTTCATTTACTCGTTATTGTATTCTTGCCTCCTAAGAAACCGTAGACTCATCAAAACTCATTATTTTAGCGCAGTTTTAGAGCATTTATTCATCCCTAGTTAGTGGCACTATCACATGACCCTGTATTTTGAGAAAACAGTTGGGAATTTTTATACAAATAAAGGTCTATTTTAAAACTCGAGAACGGCCAGACCAATTGTTCTAGCCATTCATCCTAAGTATTGTAATCTAGTAAATATCTTTCTAACTTAGGTTAGCTTGTATCAAGCAAATAACGCCATCCCATTGGAAATAATAACTTTGACTAAAATACACACTCAGCTAAATATCTGAGTGCGTATCTTAGTCCAGACAAACATGGCCATTTTAGAGCAAAGAAGTGTATTAGGAGGTTGGAACGATGTTTACTAAATAAGACAACTAAGAATAATGAATAGGCCGTACTTTGAAATGTACCTGTAAGGTTTTAATGAAGAGATGTCAGAGTTAAATTCAATATTTCACAAAACCGTCTGTTGAGTGAGCTAGTATAGTTCGTGAAATATAAATTCGTAACTTTCTACCTACATAATAGTAAAAATAAACATTCAATTTATATTTCTCGAACTATAATTAAATTAGCCACAAAATTTTAATGTGTTTAGTATGCTAATGCAATAGTAGGCATCTAATATAGTACAAATAGCTATGGCCACAAAAAATAATAGTCATCCTTATATGAAGTACGAATTGGTGAAGTGATCGTTTCTCAAAAAAATGCAACGATTCTAGTGAAAATTTCTCGACTGAGGTAAAGTCGCATTTTTGTAGAAACGCTCATGTGTGGTTAATTTCACAACTTCGTATAATTTGTAACTGAACAAGGTCATAGTTGTAGAATATTTTTACATGAAAAGATATTTGCGCAATAAAATATAAAGGCCCGGGCCAGACGACGCCGCACACTAGACATGGGCATTTTGAAAAAGTTATAAAGGTTAAATTATATCCAATTCAATAATTATCACTGACTAACATAAACAGCCCATGTCTAATACTAGTGCACCGTCGATTACTGGTACTTTTACCTTAATTGGTGACCTGGGTCGCGTTTTATAAAGTTACATTTTAGTTTCGCTGTTTGCCACTCTTACGCGCGCCCATATTGGCTAGAAAGAGATGCAAACAGCAAAATTGTAAATTGTGACTTTATAAAACGCGACCCTGAAGTCTAGGTAGGCCCAATAGTTTGTAGAAGTTGTGAAAATTACCGAATTTATTGCTAATTTCCACCGGTGTGAAGTTAGCGGCCAAAGTTAGCAGCCAAAGACAACCCGGCCAAATTAAGGAGTCAAGAATTTTTCAGTACGGAAATGCTCAAAAAGTC
>JALPQI010016796.1:0-29788 GCA_025490895.1 Thaumatotibia leucotreta
TATTCTGATAGCCCATGACGTAGGGGAAATAAAAAAAATTTTGACGTCAAGGTTTGGACCACCCTGTATATAGAAATCTGGTCACAAAAAAGGAAACTTGTTCCGGCCCAGCAGCAATGCCGTGCCTACAAAGGTTGCTCATCATTATTCATCAGGCGCTAAAGCTATACCGAAGGAAAATTAGTGTCTAAAACTGTCTTGTCACTTGCAATCCAATCTTGTTGTAACGAGCACGAATATTAAATTAAAATTATTAAATCTACAAATGTGGTTTAAATGAAGATTCCTTATGTCTGAACGAGACAAAACTTTAATACAAACTTTCTGGGACATTTTGAAAAATGTGGTGGATCTTGCTCAGCATCATTGACTCTACCAGCCTACCAATTTTTATCAATAACGAAGACGTGAAGGGAATTCATAACCGGTTATTTTTATATGGACATAACCGAATATAACCGTTTATTTCATACAAACCGTAACCGGTTTTGCATTCCTCGTGATCCAAATATGCAAACTTTTTGAGAATTGCTCGACTATGGGTGTTTCACTGGACAGAAATGTGTGTTCACCTTTACACTACTCAAGGTTCACGTTCGTAATTTACTTTCCTCTTGCAGGGTCCGCCCGGATAGCTAACACAGTCTTACCCTTTAACCTGACGCTAAATATCAGTTTTAGAATTATAACTAACGTGAGACTCAAACATATTTAAATATTTATCACACGGGTTACTCACGTAATTTAAGTCGATAATTGCTGGCATAGATAGAGGCAATCCATCTAAGTCCTCAGGGTAGGTAGCGCATAGGCGATTTTTTTGGTCACTGGGTTGACCAAAAAAATCACCTATGCTGGGATGGTTGGGCTGGTGGTTTTTTTGGGTGGTTGGTGGATGTCCATGGGCCTCAGTTTTTGCTTTCCATCAGCTATGCTATTCTCTTATTGACACATTCGACGCTGCGTTCGTCAACGAGCTCGATGTCGAGAGAGCCTTGTCTAAAATCCTAGCTGTTTGATTTGACATTAGGAATCGAGGCTGTGAGCGAGCTTGTGGGCGAGTTCGTCGCTGTTTTTCGTTAGAGAATACGAAGTTCATACATTAAACGTCAAACTTTCGACGCAATGTAGTTCCAGTTCACGCCGCATTCGTCGCCGAGCACTAGTGTCGTTTAAAGTACATTAGTGAATACCATTTTTAGGCTCGACGCTGCCGCAGCATTGACACAGCGCTGACAGCAAGGCGGTTTCCTTAGTGAATAACACTGCAGGTGGGCTGAGAGCTCAGTTGTCTAAATTCGTCACATGAAAAAAAAATTGAACGGTTAAACTCACGTGTATTTAGTCACTACGCGCGATGTGTTTTGAAAAGCCGAGTTGCGAGGTATGAACTTAGGCTCAGTGCTTGATAACGGAGACCTAGGTACTTAGGCGGTCTGAAAAACGTCGCGCGTTGTGACTAAATATACACGTGAGCTTAATCATTTACTTATATTTATAGTCATTATGACTCACGAGATTTTTTTAGGATTTCATAAAAAATATGAACAGTACATAACCGTACAGCAAACAGTCACTCACTGCAGTTGCAATAGCAGCGTACCTACTCAAGCCTCGCGCGCAAATGCGTAGACTCGACACGACAAGGTGTGGTTGCTTGATTTGTTGATATCATTATCTCCGAGAGGTCAAACTGAAGGTGATAAAAATTAATTTTAATGTTATTACAATTATTAAAACAGTATTTGTGTCAGTGCTCATGGAAAGTTACCTTGTCACGACTTTTAAAATAGATCTTATGTTTTCTAATATAAAGTCCATTTTAAGCACCGTGACAAGGTACGAGTGAGATAAGTAATAATATGTATGAAAATGACAGATTAGTACGAAAAATCATTTTCATCATCACCATTTATTATGGTGTAGGTACATTAAAGGTCTCTGCCCACTAGACCGTACCGACCGTTTTCCATATAAATAATAGTTTTTTGTCTGATACGTTCACGCTACGGTCATGGCATGGTACGGTTTAGTGGGCAGATACATTTATGGTCACGTGACTTATCGCTTATCGTATACGATTGCAGAATAGCATCTTGACTAGGCCTGCTGACTGGGAAGCGCTATCCTTCGAGAAGCTTCGACACATCCTTTCGTCCTATATTCCAATATTTCGTCTATTAGACGAAAGTCTTTGAGTGTTGACATGCGGTACCGAAACGTGGTCTCTTACACTGAGCCTCAGGAGTAGAAGAGTAGAAGAAAAGCTCCGATTTATAAATGTCCAAAACGAATAAACAATCCTAATTGGATGTGATGTATAAGGAAAATGGTATTTGAAGGCAAGTGGTTTGCAGTCTAAAGACACCTCCAATACTTAATTCAATTATGTGCACTTATCCGGAACTAGATTCACCGCAATGTCTTTCTAATTATGTCGTTAATTAAGCAAATTACTATAGTTAAAGTCGCTGTCAATAGAAATGACGAACAATCTAAACAAACCTTGCTTTCAAAATTTGTTTCATTTTCTTTCTACGTCGTTGAATATTAGGGTGAGTAATGTTTCAAAAATTTCGGTTTATTGGAGGGCACAGTACAAAACGGTGCCATTTTGAAGGGTCCACAGAAAAAAGATGTCCAATACTCAGGGCAAATTGACACCTTATTCTATTAAAATGAAGGTGGTTTTTCTTTCTGTAATTTGAATTGACTAGACATGTTCTTTCCGTGGTGTTTGACCCTTCATTTGGTGTTTGACTAGCACACATATTTTTAGTATATTTTTAATTTCAGTTGTACTGCCTCCGGATTTGAATTTGTATTGTAAAAAAAAAAACTTTTTTTTTATAGTGACGCACCCTAGTGAATATTGCAAATTGTGTAATTTAATCAACACTAACATTAATCGATACCTCCTACGTATACTGGTGCAAGTGCAAAATCATCATTTTCCAGGAGAGCTGTTCAAAGGTACAAAGTTCTGTAACTAGCTCATACAATGAAATAATTTCGTGATATTTTCAAGAATTTATAACAAATACATCTTAATACAATCTAAATATTTACTTTTTTGAAATAATTAGTAGTTTTTGAAAAAATGGTAGTTACACCAGTATACGTGAAATTTACGAGTTCTTGTTTTTGATGAACTGAGACAACTACCGTATACTTAGTATACTATGACTCGATGAATACGGATATATTTTTAGTGCCTTTGATGTATATTTTGTATCATGCACCGTAAATATCTAAACAAACCGGAATTTTTGCTCTGATGTTTTTTATTGGTTAGTTTTCGCCTAATTTGTCACTTGTACCAGTATACGCCTAAATTGATTAATCATGTACCAGTATACGTTGAAGCTTTTTTTGTATGTTATGGGCATTGCAGGAAGTCTAAAAGTATATAAATACAAAGAAAAATAAACTCTTAAAATAAAACAAATAAAACTGATTAACCATCATTTTTAAATAAGTGTATTTTTTATTATTCTTAGTGTCCTACCGGATTAATGGTTACTGGAAGAAAGTCTTGAAACAAACACATAGTTTTAATTTCAAGTAATCAAGACATGTCTTACAACATCAAAAGGCAACATGACAATTGAAGCGATTTGGGCTCTACTTTTCACTTACGATCAGGTAGAGTGGAGCCACATTTTTGTGCCAACATAAAAAAAATGAAAAAATAACATCAACATAAATATTTCGGCGTTGCTTTTACAAAATAAATATATACACAAATTCGATGCCATACTTCAATACTTCTTAGGTGCGTACAGTAAGACGTAACTACTTAGTAATGAATTTATTAAGACTCAAATTAAAAGAAGTATATATTGGAACTACTAAGTAGGCTTCTTTCGTTTTAGTGTAAGTATGTCAAAATTCAATGTCTTTATAAGTAGCTGATATACTGTTTTTACTGTCTGGGCTATCAGACTTAAAATTATAAACGACGTGTCATTCGTCCATCCAATACTGGTGGTAGATTTTAGAAGACGATATTATTAAAGACATTATATATGAGTTAGAAAACAATTTAAATGGTTACGAATATTATCCACTTGTTATTCAACATGGACCAAAGGGAATATTGTAAGCTCTGATTTCATTTAGTAATTAGAATTCTTAATATCGGCTCGATAGGAATATGTATGCTTATGAGCAGCCGTCGGTATCTTCTTACTCCTTGACTTAGCGTTCCGATAAACATAGTTTGTCCCTTTCGGTCTTATCCGTACATATATAAGGCGGTTAGATTGAAGTGTCCCAAGGGATAGCTTTTTAGGAATTTAAGATTTGAAATCCTATAAAATAAAAATGACACTGTGCACGAATCAGGGGCCGAAACCGTTATTTTCTCCATACAAAAAGATCGCTTCTATTTTCGTTATTTTTTGTTCTTCGGTATATAAATTCTAAGTGAATAGGATAATTTAAAAATATGTTATTGTAATTTGTAATCTTACCGTAATAATCTTGCCGTGTGGTGACGGCAGTAAGAATACATTTGTCACCACCCCAACTCCTCCTGCGGGTGTCGTAAGAGTCGACTAAGGGATTGAGTGTCACTGACCATTCTTCAAGATTGATGACTGGCGTCATCATAGTGGACACATTACTGCGATCGTCAATCCGCTTGCCCAGCGTGGCGATTATGGGCATTTACCTCCTAATGCGTCTATATGCACAGTTAATAGAAGAGGTGCTACGTCCAGCAGTGGACTAACATAGGCTGATGATGATGATGATGAATTTGTAATCATGAAATATTGAGTAGTCGTAAAAAGTATAAAATATTTTAAAATATTGGGCTATTTCGAGGTTTTTATAAAATAGCGGTTCCGGTCCCTGGCACGAATTATTCGCTGCCCAAATTAATGTCAAATCAGAATCTATGTTTTTGTTTATTTTATTAGTTTTATTTTTAATACGCAATAAAAAGTATTCAATTATTCTACGTCGATTAGACAAATTGCACGCAATTGCGTCACTAGTAAACGGGTATAAAAGAGTTGACAATCAGACTCGGTTACTCTCTGTGAGTTCACCTGAAAACCCGAACACTTCGGTTTTAATGCGATTCATATCGGCTTGCAAACACTACCGTGTAAGTATATTTTGCTATATTTGGAATAAATAATTAGTGATGCAAGCATTTTAATATTTATGATTATTTTTTCGTCAGCCTCGGTAGCCTAGCTAGCAGTGACTGCCTATGAAGCTAGAGTTTCCGGGTTTAAATCCCAGATTTATTCGTGTTTTTATTATTTTTTCGTTGGTCCTGGTTGCAGTGGCGGATTAATCTAACAGCAGAAGTAGCATAATGATAGGCTGCTCCGTGCTTCAATTTAAAAAATACTGAGTACTGGCAGTAAAAAAAAATTGGACCAATATCTGCCAAAAAAATGGACAAACACCTGTTTGCAAAAAAAAAAATACAAATAACATATGAACATGCCTCTAGAAAAGGGCCATTTTCTTGCAAGCGTATTTTTTGAAATACTTGTAATAATAAATAAATAATAAATGTCTTGGGAGCTAGTACCACGATGAACACAATTAAGGCTTGTAATGTGGGTACCAAGTAACGATATGCATAATAGATAAAATACATGTAGATAATTAAATACGTACACAAATAATGCCCTCGCTGGGATTCGAACCAGGAACCTCCAGCTTCGTAGGCAAGGTCACTACCAACTAACCTACGGAGGCTGATTACACGCAGTAAAAAAAGTTGGTCCAATATCTGCCAAAATCAATGGACGAATACCTATTAGCAAAAAAATTACAAATATCTGCCTGAACAGAACTAAATTCAACGTCTGCAATGACGGTTAAACGTGCCACTAGAAAAGGGCCATTTTCTTTGAAAGGTTTTTTATATTTGTTTTTATAAGAATATAAGAAGCCAGGGCCCCCTTTACAATGTTCTACGGGTCCCGCGCCTATTTAATCCGGCACATCCTGGTTGTCTATCCTATTGTATTTATATCGCCATTTTGGTACCAGCATCGTAAGCTTTGATTGAAATTATTATCGTTTATCAGAAAGGGACTCGAAAGTACTGTTGGCACAATATTTACCAAGAAAAAAGTTGTTTAATAGATGTTGTGAGTGATTTAATCTATTGTCTGTAAATCTCTGGACTTAAACTATGAATATTATCCTAGATTTACTTATACACTGTTGTGTCGATAGTACTTTCGAATCCCATTCTAATCGCGGTTTGATAATACCGTGGGACTGAATTGATTTATGTAAGATTGTCCAGAATATTTTTTTACAGACCATATCCTGAAAAGAAGCCAGCAAAATGAAACTCCTCATACTATTCGCAATGATTGCCTTCGTATCCAGCCATCCGCGAATCGACGGACCATCATATCTCACGAGTGTAGGCAACCATACAAGGAGTAGAAGATCTGATTTTGATGAGCTAAGCAAAACGGATTGCGAGGAACGACAGAATAATCCGGCTCTCAATAACTGCGGATGCTGGAAAGGACGGTGCTGGTCCATGTGTAGTGGTGGTTGGTGCTACACGTTGGCCCCATATTGCGAGGGAGATGATGGATGTGCTTATACATGGGATTGTAATGAAGATTGTCACTCATAGATTTGATCAAGTCCCGTGTCCACTGCTGAACATAGGCCTCTTCTTTGGCACCGGTTGGAAGCCTATATCCAGCATCTCCATAAGATCGTCTGTCCATCTCGTGGAACATCTTACACTGCGTTTGCCAAACCGTGACACTCGAGCACTTTAACCAATTTCCCTTCCACATTTGGAGCACTTTGATCAATAAAATTTAGACCGTCAAAAACATTCGAGCTGTAAAAATGTAATTTAAATCAGAGTAGGTATATTATCCACCTAAGGCTAAACCATATGAGAGAAATATATAAAAACTGCCAATTTTTACTTACTCGGCAGAAAATCATGTTTTATTTTGTCCGATAATCAAACGAGGCAAAATAAATGCAATTCTGTTCTAGTTGAATAGCATAGCTGAATTTATTTAGTGTTAATAAATGCTACAGGTAGGTTAATGGGAGTTAAAAGGCTAAATAATAGGTATGTTGGATTTTTAAGAACGTTATTTATAACAAACGTGAAAAACATCTTTTCTTACACATTATTTGACATAAAAAACTGTACCTTAATATTACCTTTATATCACTATAATATCAATAAAACAAATTCTACTTCATAGCAAAAATAAAAATAAAATTTAAAAATTAAATAAATTGTCTATGACTTCTATTAGTATCTAAGCTCAAGGTGGGCCATTTTATTTGAAGTTGTACCCCATACTTTTAATTTATTACTACATAGGTATATTTGTATTAGCGCCACCTAATCCACGTTTCACTGAAAATCAGCGTCGCGAAATGTGCGCAATCTGTTCTTATATTATGTTGTTATTTATAGTTAAGTTGTAATGTGCTAATAAAGTAAATTTTCTTTTTTTCTTCTTTCTTACATATTTGTATAGTTTGACCCAGATTCTGGCTTTTTCGACCATAGTACGAGAAAAGATGTCCCAATTATTTTCCATTAAGACCACCATTTATTAAGAAAAATGTATGCCGGTTACGGACTGGAAATTTTTATACGCTGGAGGATAGGCATCAGCTAACCGACGGAATCCTAAAGTGGCTTAAAACTTATTTTCAAAAAATTTGGATTGCGGGTAAATTTGGGTTTTTTTTTCTATTAGGATCTAATCGGCTTGAGGTTCTAAATGTATGCAAAAAAAGTGATAATAATAATGAGGATTTTTCGGAGTAGTCGGTCAAATAAACTTAAAAAAAGCTTCTAAATTTTTTATTTAAAAAGAAAGTAATATTTCGTCTGTTTTGTTTATCTTATCAATAAACAAAGACAGAAAATACCACGAAAACTCAATTTGTGTAGTTATTCAAGTCATTTTTTACTACTTTAAAATTTTAAGCTTCTTTAAGTTTATTTGACCGACTACTCCAAAAAATTCTCATCATTAAGTATCACTTTTTTTTGCTTTTACGAAGGCTCAAGGTCTAGGGCGGTCTTTAGAATAAGAAAATTCCTTGGGATATGTTTTATTTTTTATTTATGTACATTAATGCTATTTTGATGCGTTTTTAGCGTAAAATTTTGAATTTGGTATTTTTTTATCCTACTTGTATCGAAGTGAGGACGCTAATTTTTTGACAGTAAATGCTTTATTTGTAGTTATACTTTTACAAAAAGAAACTAATTAAAAACCCAATAGTTTTTTTTAAATAAATTTCTTCATTCCAGAATTTCAATAAAAAAAATTTAAAAATTCGTAACTCGAAAACTACAAAAAATCGGCTAACATACATGGGTATACTCTGATAGCTCATGACGTGAGGAACCTATAAAAATTTTTTTGGCGTCAAGGTTTGGACCACCCTGTATACTTAATGTTTTTTTGTTATATTTCACCTTAAAAATCACACATTGTTGTAAACATAAATATTTTTTTTAAAGTTTGCTCTGAATTTAATTAAATAGGAACTAATGTTCTAGCTACAAAACTGCCTTAAATAAAAAATTAACAGTAATCCTATGCGTATTATTTTATATATCACCTATAGAAACTAAGGATAATTTTGTACCAAATACATTAGCCTTAATGATGGTCCTGTATTTAATTCCGTAATAAAATTAATGGTTTGTCGTCACGTTCTACCAAGTACCTTTCTAAGCAAGAGCAAAAGCGACGCGTAGTACGATAAATGATAAAAGCCTGACCAGCATAAACCACCAGTGCTGATAATCTTTACAGTAAATACGCAAAACCGATAAACTCATTCGTTATTTTAGATTTTATAAATGCGAGCGGGTGGCAATCTTTGGGGGAGGCCTATGTTCAGCAGTGGACGTCTTTCGGCTGATATGATGATGATGATGATGATGATGATGAAATGCGAGCGGTCCTTGATAGATGTGATGTAGTCAAGGAAATGTAACGTAACCTACATGCGAGTGAACTGCAAATCACTATTCATTATTATCATCAGCCTATCTAAGTCCACTGCGGGCCAGAGGCATCTCCTATTACAATAAAACCCGCTTAATAAGATCACGGTCCCTGCAAATTTGAGTAGTTTTTCCTACATTTTTACACGGTTAATATGATTTATACAGGGTTAAATGTTCCAGCACGATCCTTCCCGCTACCGACCGAGTCTACCACACATTACGATGAACTTTCAGTATGCGACCAACATCGATACTATTGAACTCTAACTAAGCACTCACTTTGTACGAGGGGTTAACATCTTTTAAAGATATTTCGATATTGGTATTATAGGTAGGTACTGAAAGTTCATCGTAATGGTTGGTAGATTCGGTCGGTAGTGAAAAGGATTGTCGTTCCGTTTCACCTGTATAGATAACAACAAAAAATATGCTGGAGGCAGAAAATAATTCTTGATAATAGAAATACAGGACGACTCGTTTTTGGATACAACGAATAATAAATCATTTGTTCAAGAGAAATGTGACAAAGGATGAGTGGATTAAGTTCTACTCGGGGGTACTCGTACCATGATCTTCTAATAATTGATTCGGTTTAGGACCCAGTCTGAATCGCGATGTGTCAATTTCAGAGAATAACTGTAAAAAAGTGACAAGTAGAACCTATAGTTGCTGATTTCTAAGTATGAACTTTTGATACTGTAGAAAATGAGCCTTAAGGCCAGTTTCACAATCTTTGACTAAATATATCCGTCACATAAAAGTATCACCATCCTTTTCCCCAGGCATGTATAAGAAAAGGACAGCTAACATTTATCTGACAGATGTGTTTTATTTGCGGATGGTGAAACAGGCCCTTGTACATATATTATACATACCTATGTAATGTAAAGACTATAAAAAAAAATGTTGAGTCTTACCCTCCTAAAATAGTACATTGCGATGCTAGTGCGGGAAGTATGTCATTACTACTTTCGTCATTAGTACATTGCTGAAGAATGACATTTCCGCGCGTGCATCGAACTACGTTTTTCAATACAGTTGCAAAAAAATTAAAAGATGATAAATTTTGACAATGAACTTTTTTGGACGGACAAAAGGCGTTTTTTTAGCTTTAAACCTTGCATTCATAATTTAAGGGGTAATAGATTTTGCTATTCAGCCAATTCTAACGTTTTTATTTGATAATACATAATTTACAAATAAGAAACAAGTTAAATCTACAAATATTCAGTTTTAATAACCTTCGTAACACCATGTTCGATTATCTGTGTATATAAATATTTAAATTGTATAAAAACAAATTATTGGCTTTAGATACTTAATAAACATTCTTGCAGTTAAGAAAAACGGCTCAAGTTTGACAGGGCGGTTCGAGACCGTTCCATTCTCACAAATGTTTTTCAATATTCAATATTTAAAAAAATATATGATGATGAGGAAGTAAAAATAAAATATAAAATATCAATATTTTTAATCGTTTTGCATTAGCAGTAGGCTTTTAGTTTTATTATATCTTGGTAAAGCAAAATAACTTAAAACTTTTTAGTATGCAGTCGTGAAATGGAACACTGCTTGAATTAAAAAGATTGGAAAAGAAAAAGCACTAGTTCGCAAAAACGAACTTTGCGCACGCAAAACAGCCAAGAAAAACACCCTTTTTGAGCAACTGTATTGAAAAGGATTAATCTATAACTGTCAAAAATTCATTCTTACAAAACGGTAACTATAAACTGAATCCCGTTACCCGTTAAGCATGGTAACAGCCCTGGATGCTTAGCCAAGTTGCCAATCGCTAACGCTTAATCGCCAATCGTAAGCGAAAGGCAGCTAACTGTCTTTGTCGCACTAATATGAAAGAGTGACAGAGAGGGAAAACTACGATACGCTACTAAGCGCTAGCGATTGGCAACTTGGCTAAGCATCCTGGCTTCTGTGCTACATATAAACAAAAGACAGTGTCGTCTCCCAGACATACCGTCTTAACCAAAATATATTTACCTAGATAATTTTTTTACAACATTTAATTCTGGTATTCTAAAGGTGCATTCAAGCCAAACGAGCATTCGCTAGTCTAACCCTCTACTCTACGAAATTCGATCGTTACACAAAAAGTGATTCGTTGATTTCGTAGAGTGAGGGATAGAATAGTGAATGCTCGTTTGGTCTAACTTCATGCTTAGTTTTAATTTTAAATTGATTCAATTTGTGTGTGTGAGAGAGAGAGATATATATAGATTCTGTGGGGCATAGTTACCTGTTTGGAGTTGAATGAAGAATTATAAATATTAAAAGTCATGTACCAAAGAAAAAAAACCAAAACCACTAACGTCCGCGGTGGGAAAAAACATAAATCAATATGTTTAATGAAAAAAAATAATGAAGAAGATAAGGAAAGTTTCTGAAGGCTAGGTAGTTTGCAATCGAAAAAAGCATGTAGATGGTTGAATTATCGACTGCACTTACCTAAACCAAACTCACCGCAATGATTTTCTAAATAAGGCGTTAATAATAAAATAATTACAATTAGTAGGAGATGATAATTGTCATAATAATTAATAACATCCAGACATGAGAAAGAGCAATACTAAAAAAAGATTAACGTCGAATTTCAAATCTAGAATTGCTGGTGGTAGGACCTCGTGCAGGATCCGCCCAGATAGCTACTCGTTAACCTGCCGCTAAATAGTTAGTACTGTGTTCCGGTTTGGGGTTAGATAGCCGGTGTACTTAGTTACTGGCGTAGAGGCAATCCATCTAAGTCCTCAGGGTAGGCAGCGCATAGGCGATTTTTTGATCACCATGTCCATGGGCCTCGGTTCCCACTTTCCATCGGGTGGGCTGAGAGCTCAGTTGTCTACTTTCGTCACATAAAAAAAAGAACTAATTGGGTTGATTACTAAATTTTGAACATACATAATTAAAGGTCTTTAACGAAAACTAAATTTAATATGGTGAAATGTTCCCTTCCTAACATCTCGATTTCTCATTCTTCTATTGTCAGCTTCTGTATCCTAGTTGATAGTGACACTGACCCCGAGGACATTATTTGTATATGTACCTACTTATTTAACACAAATATTGGTTCCTTGGTCATAACTCTCTATGTATTTAAGTATCTATTTGTATCTATCTGTTATAACTGTGTGTCATCGAATGGTATCACAAGCTTTAATTGAGCTTACTGTGGGACTAGGTCGATTTGTGTAAGTAAGATATTCCTAGATATTTATTATTCTTACTTTTTTAGTCTCGAATAATTTCGAGTTGTAAGGAAATTTGGTAATTTTATATTATTAGCCTAGGATTTGTTTTGGCCGTGGCACATTACAAGCCTTAATTGAGCTTAACGTGGGACTATTTGTGTAAGATGTTCTAAGATATTTATTATTATTTTTATTTATTTAAATAGATAAAAAATGTGTTTCACTGATTAGACAATTGACACGTAATCGCGTGACTTTCAAGTGAATATAAAACAGTTCACAACCTTACACGGGCATTCTTTACGTGGAAGGCTATTGAGACACTTCTACACTTCTAAAGTGAGCCCAACTGGGTGTACTGGGTCAATCATCATCATGTAAGAATTTAAAATATAGTACCTACATTTAAGATTACGGACTGCTAAATTAAACATATTGTTAAATTGCCTATTTGGTGTCCCACTGCTGGGCAAACGCTTCTCTCTTCCTCCTATCGTCCCTATCAATAGCCAGCTCCCTCCACCCCACGTCGTACGCGTCCATGTCGTCCCGCCATCTCTTTGGTCTGTCTCTGTTCCGTTGGCCATCTTGTGGCTCCCAGTCAGTTAGGATTTTAGACTAAATATTGTAATATGTTTTTCTTACCATGATTTGCTATTTTTATATCCACGCTGGCATCTGACGATAAACTTCCATGTGTCTTAGATTGGGTTAAAATTTCAGGGAAATTCCAATACAATCTGATGTTAAAAACGGTTCCACTTGTACTATAAATTTCCAGCATTTTCTATGAAATAATCCACCTCACCAGTATTCATTGCGCGTGAGTGTATTTTTGACGGATGACTCCTATAACCCGACAGGGTAAAAGTCCCAGTACTAAACACGGCAGTGGTATTCGTATATATATATATATATTCGACGGCGAAAAGCAAACACGTAGTAACCCACAAAAATGAAATTGTTCACCAGAGCCGAAAAACCTCCCGAGTTTTGAAAAAAAAATCATAACTTTCGTATTTATGGACACATCTTATTAAAAATTGGACACAATATCCACATTTTTTTTGTCTTTAATTTCATTTAAATAAATTTCACCATAAGTTATTACAAGTGGAGTTATGTGGGTTACTACGTTTTGGTTGTTTTTTTACAGTTAGCAAACACGTAGTAACCGACGTCAACGAATGTATGAATTAGCATTTTTCTCTCGATTTTGTGGATAGCAAAAACGCAGTAACCCACTTTAAGTTTACTAAAAGTAACAATAATAAAGTGTTAAACCACATGCTTTAGATAATTTCAATGAGCCCAGTGCTGTAACACAATTTTGTTTTCGTTTTGTAAGTATTTTCAAATGCATTAAATGTATTGCCAACATTTTTAGGATGACTTTTAAAGTGACTTTAATGGAATCGCGAAACAAAACACACGACGTTTCAAATGTTTCGTTAAAAATGAGAAGAGACTTAAAGGATTTAAATATGAAAATCAAACCACTTAAAGTGTAATAATCAAAAATGAAATAATTAAATTAAAAACGAAACGTATAAGTATACCTTTATCTTGAAAGATCATAATTAGACTTTTATAAAATGTATAGTTTTAGCAAAGTATAACATAATTGAGCCCAGTTTAAACAAGATAAACAACTAAAAAATCTATAAGTACTTCTATCTAGCACGTTTGAGACTGATAACATTTTTTAGTTGCTTATCTTGTATCTAAAGTATCAATCATTTATTCATAACCATGAAGATAAATTATTGTGATACTTATAATAATATAAACGCAATATGAACTTGGTTCCTACATATAGAAAACATAATGAGATCTTATTAAATAATAAAGAAACGTCCACGCTGAACAGAAGAAACGACTAAAAAAGTATGTCATTCTATCTTTATACTACTTTTGCTCAGTCTATATCTGCAGTATCAGTTATCTTCATTAATAATCATGTAGTTAATTATTATAATATAAACACAACGTTAACTTTGTATAATATACCTATACTAACAAAAGAAAAGCCTACTTTGAATATGTCCAAATAAAAAAAATAAAAAGTTAAACATTGTTAATAAAATTAATCAGTTTAATATTTTCTTCGGTTACCGAGATGATTGCTCATGAAATAAAAGTATGGAAACGGATAGTACATTAATTAAATTGAACTTCATCCCGATGTTTCGAACAAACAAAATAAGAAAGATAAGTACAAAAACTACCCACAAAGAAAAATTAACTTAACCACAGACAATATTATATTTTAAGGGTGGATGTACATCCACCAACAACATACTAAAATGCAAATTAAGCTAGTTATTCATTACAAGTGGTTCTCTGCCTTTTCGCCGAAAATTTTATTGCCGAATCACTTCCCAACCAACTTTTCGCAGAAGTGTCATTTGTTAGTGAATTTCATTTCTCAACTTTATATATAATCCAACCTAACCGAACCCAACTAGTGGGTAATTCTCATTTCCCAACTATGGGGTTGGGAAATGGAATGGTTGCGAAATAATTAGTTGCCAAAAGTTATTCGGCCGAATGACACTTCAGCAAAAAGTTGGTTGGGAAATGAAATTCGGCAACACAATTTTCGACGAAAACACAGGATACCATTACGTGTAACTATTTTCAAAATGAAGACAAGAAAGAAAATAAATAATCTACGCTGGTTCTTACCCTACGCCTCTGTCCTTCCTTTGTATGATTGTATTGTTAGGAACCTTCCTACCTGGGGTACCTACCCCAATTTTGAGACCGGCTAGAAACTCAGGGGGACAAATCTTTTCAAAAAACATTTGCAGTAAGGCTTTGGATCTCGCTAAGGAGAAGAAATCCATTCCTAGAATGTTGCGTGAGGTCATTGTGATAATGAAATATTCAAATTTTAATAGGATAGAAACAAGCTTATCTCTATCACCAGCTTGGGATCCTATAGGTCATCTAATAAAGGAGCAGACAGGCTCGCATAGACCGTGAGACTAATGGGTACGACGGTATTGAGCTTTTTAGTACAGGCAATTTTTACAAATAAGCAATACGTATGTATGTAAATAATATGTATGTTTCGGTTTAGTGCATGTGGATCTCAAGAAGTACTACAAATGTTTTTTTAATAGATGTGTCCCGCTGAGTTTCTTGCCGGTCCCAAAATTGGGATACCTTCCTAACAATACAATCATACAAAAGAAGGGATTTCTTCTCAGGTCATAGGTGTAGGGATAGAACCGGCGTAGATTATTTATTTTGTTTTTGTGTTCATTTTGAAAATACTTAAATGAATAACTAGCTTCATTTGCAATATTTGTAATATCTACATCCCTTAAAATGTCTGTGGTTTAGTATATTCTTTGTGGGTAGTTTTGTACTTATCATTCTTATTTTGATGTAAGTAGATCTATCAAATTTCCTCGATTGTCAGTCGCCCGCAGACACGAACCCCTATGAAGTGTTCGAAACGTCGGAATGAAGTTAAATTTAATGAATATACGTGCGTTTATCCGTTTTATTTTTTTTATTTTAATCGGTAATCATTTTAGGCAAAATTCTCGTTATAATGTTTCAAAATTCCAAACACTTCGACTTACTTTCGCTCCGCGGACCGCACTGAGTGACGTCGCAAGCGTATGCGCAATGGCGGCGACTGCCACGTTAAAACGTTTTAAGGCGCGCGAATCTAAGTCCCTACACCCTACAAAAATGAAGTAATTATTAAGTAGCTAGCTTTACGTGATCCTTGTAAATGCAGTAAAAGACGAGATTCTTTAATTTGATACTGCTAGCCGAAATATTATTTCCTGCCAAATGGCGTAACTGCAAGACTTTCAAATCTATGAGCGGCAAACACGTAGTAACCAGCATCGTCGTCAGAACAAAGGGCGGTTTTAAGTGCTGTAAATGCTTTGATTTAAATAACAGAGGTTTTTTTTGCTACTTACTACGTGTTTGGAGAATACATTTCAAGAAAAATAGGAAAATTTGTAGTTCCTAATTTCCTTGTTTTTCATCATATCTGCACGCGGATGGCACCAATCGACGCGGAAAAAATCGAAAATTTCGAAAGTGCAATAAAAAAAATTTTGACCTTGTGTTGGTTACTACGTGTTTCCTTTCCAGCGTCGATATATATATATATATATATATATATATACGTCGGTTAAAAACATGAGTTACTAGGGAACCCATATATAGTGGACAAACGGTGCCCCCTCCGGGTCTCAATGAAAAGTCGATGTAAACTTTATAACCGCTATATTTAAGTACAAATACACTTGAACTCTAAAACAATCTCCCAAAAAACTATCTCATCATACTATACATGGCAAACACTCTTACATTTTCAAGGAAAACCTTCCGTTAGCAAGTTTGCTTTCCGTACAGTGCCATCTCTCGGATCACTTACACATTAAAATATTATATATTAAAACTACGAATTGGACATACCGCCCACCAAGGACAGAATGTCCTTTCTAACCGCCCACCATAGCAACATTGACCAATCGGAACTTGGTGAGCATTCAAAACAACAAAGTACTCTCAACATAAATTTAGATAACAACAGGATTATTTATAACAAATATAGACAAAACAACATTTAAATATAAGCACTGTGGATGTAAACAGTCTTATTAACATTGTCTTCCTACTCCTACTTATCACTAATTGGCAAAACACAAATTTTAGAAGTGGGTCGTTTCACAACAGAATTTTTACATTTCAACGACACCACTCTAGTAATCCCATCAGAACCGGGATGTTTAGTGAGGATCCTACCAAAAAGCCACTTACTAGGGGGTAAGTCATCCTCCTTTACCAAAACAATATCTCCGACGTCAGGTTCTGGTGTCTTGAAGGCCCACTTGTAACGCTGCATGAGATGCGTCAAATACTCGTTAGACCAACGTCTCCAGAAGTTTTGTACCATCTCCTGAGTGATCTGCCATCTTTTTAAAGTACTTAAATTACAATTCTCAAAGTTTGTCTCAGGAACAGTTACAAGTGGCTCTCCTATTAAGAAGTGACCTGGGCTTAACGGAACAGCTTCAGTTGGATCACCGCTCAATACAGACAAAGGACGCGAATTTAGGCATGCCTCTATCTGGCTGAGCAAAGTGCTCACTTCCTCGTACGTCAAAGTAGATTCCCCAATAACACGTTTGACGTGATATTTTACCAATTTGACGCCGATTCCCATTCCCATAACCTACCAAGTTTTCTTGTGCGCGACGTCCACCACTAAATCCGAAACGTGTGAACTGTTTGGTAGAATTATTGGTTCCTTCACTCCTTCGGATGCCCGTGATTGACCTATTCTGCTATTCGCTCGAAGCAATCCTTGCTCATCGAGGAAAGTTAAGCATATCAATTTCGATGATTTGGATTTGATCTGACCGTAAGTACTTATTTCCCTTACTTCAGCTTGAAATTCAGTAGCTTGAATTAGCTTGATACAACGTATTAGTGCTTCATCACATTCCCACTTATTTAAATGCTTAATGTTTTGACCTTTTTCAATAATTTTCTTTTTTGTGATGAATCTCAGACAATATGCTATCACCCGAATAAGTTTTTGTAACGAAGAGTATTTATCCAAAATTGTCATTTTTACCTGAGCAATGTGAACTTATAATGTTTGCTCTTCCTTTATTTCGTTGTCCTTAAGCCTTTTATATGTAATATCTTTTTCCCACAGAAACTTCGGGCCGCATTTTCACAACTCCAACTCTGTAAGCTCTGATGGCTGAACTTCATTGGACATCAGCTGGATTGTCCTTTGTGGAGACTTTTCTTGGGATGTAAGCATTCACAACGCGCATATAAACCACTGCAGCATAGGCAGCATTGGACGCGTCTGAAAAGCCATGCATTTCTGTGACGACATTATCTGATCTTGTGAACATCCGCCATGGAATCCTGAAGTCGGTGAGTTGAGCTAGTTCATCACGGTAAGTATACCAATCTTCTTATATACTCTTTGGTGGTTCTTCGTCCCATCCTGTCCCCGCTATCCACAATCGCCGAATGAATATCTTAGCTTTTATTACGCATGGAGCTATCCATCCCAGGGGGTCGAATAACCGCGCAACGTCCGATATGATCTTTCTTTTGATTACAGGTGCAGACAGCGGCGACAACTTCACCGAGTAGTGGAACTCTTCGCGACTTCGATTCCAGGTGCGTCCGAGTATCTTTACTATATTATCCTGTTTAAATTCCAATATTTTAGCTTGCTTGATATCTTATCCTTTTCCTGATTGATCTATTATGTTCATTAATTATTAATATTCATTTATTACTTCCGTATATCTTTCTTTCAGTACTGTATCTTTTGTGAACTTTCTTTCCAGTGATTTTAACCTTTTTATTGCAATCTCACGAGAGTTTCCATTTTTGCAGGTTGGCTCCTCATCGCGGAAGGGCAATTTTATCACGTACCTTCCACCTTTGTCTCTACGCGTCGTGGTTTTGAAGATGTCTTCACACCTTAACTCTTCTTTTGTTAAAATTTGTTTACCCAATAAAGGCTCGTTTTCTAATTCCCAAAATCTTTTAATTACATCATTGTCCTCTACTCGTGTATGAAAAACGGATATATGACTTTCAGTGCTTTGATCCGTTGGCCCAGATAGTATCCAGCCGAAGGCAGTGCACTGAGCTAACAGGGACTCATCTGGTCCTTTCAGTATACCTTCCTTCAAAATCTTGCTGTACACTTCTGCTCCCAGTAACATATCTATTTTATTAGGTGAATCAAAGTTTTTGTCCGCCAAACACAAGTCTTTTAATCGTACCCAATCCGGAACTGATATTTGCCTTTCTGGAAGTAATGACGTAATTTTTGTCAATACGAAACACTTTACCTGCAATTTAAAGTTCGGATCGGATATTGATTGAAGGTTCAACTTTACAGTTGCCTTTGATCTAGCTAGAAGCTCACCACTTCCAACTCCCGTAATTGTAAGGTCGGTACAAGTTTTCTGCAATCCCAACCTTTGAACTGTGGCCTCCGTTACAAAGGAGGCCTGTGAGCACTGATCCAACAAAGCTCTGACTGGCCGATACTGACCTGTTTTTGACTCAACGTTCACGATTGCCGTGGGTAACAAAACTTGGTTTCGTACCTGACCTTTCGAAAAACAAGTCAATACCGATGTGATCTCATTTGAAGGCTGACTAGTCCCTGCATTTGAGGGTCCGAAAGCCGCTCTTTCACCCGAACCTTCTCCGACTGATTGTACTACATTACCGGAATTATCAGTCGGAGCACCCTTTGGATGAAGCAAGGAATGGTGTTTTTTCTGACATACCCTGCAGCTGGTGGCCTTTTGGCAGAATCTAACACCATGGTTGCTTCCTAAACAGTTATAACAAATTCTATTGTTGCTTACGAATTCGTGCCGTTTCTCATAATCCTGGTTGACGAATTTCTTACAGAAACATAACTTATGTTCTTCGCCGCAAAACTCACAACTCATTTTATTTGTTACTACATTGCTAGTGTGCATCACCTTCACGGGATCTTTACTGGTCGATGCCCTTTGGTTGAACAATGTAGGTTTATGTACATATTTAGGCTCGATGAATTCCAAAGCCCGATACCTGTTTGTTAAAAAGGTCTGGAATTCTTTAAGTGTTGGCAACGAATCCGAAGGCACATTAGTAGCTACATTTAACTCCCACTGCTTCCTAGATTCAAAATCTAATTTAAGTGAAAGCAGATGGATGACAATCAAATCCCAAGACGCAACGTCTATGTCAATATTTCGTAATGCGTTCAAACAATCAGAGGACGTGTCTATCAGTTCTTTCAAGCAACTCGCTGACTCGCTTGTTAAATTTCGCTGACTAAGCAAGCGCCTTAAAATGCAGTTGGAAATATATTTTTTATTACTGTACCGTTCCTCTAATTGTTTCCAGCATTGAGCATAGTTTGCATCCGACACAGGCGTGTGCCGAATCAATTGCTCAGCTTCTCCGGTCAAATAACCTTTAAGATATTGCAACCGCTGTACGTTATCTAAATCTGAATTATTGTGTATCATTGACACGAATAAATCCCGAAATGTGGGCCATTCCGTATATTTCCCAGAGAATGTGGGGATGCAGATCTTGGGTAATTTGACCAGAGATGACCTTTTGTTAACATTTTCATTTGCACTATTATTCACTTTATTTGCATTAGATTTGACCTTAAATTCCGCTAAAACATGTTTCAATTCACATTTATATATCATATATTTTTCTTCTGTTGACTCAAAAACATCCTCTGTTATGTACTTTGCTTTGTTTAATAATGCAAAGTCAGATTTTTGCACTAGCTCTTTGTGCCCCTGTCTAAAGTCAGACCACATTTGTTCCAACGATTCTAACTTACTTTCAACATAATATTCCGTTATACGGTCCTTAGGCGACTTTTTAAAATTAATAATTGCCTTAAATATACGCGAGGACAAATCGGATTGAAAACTTAGTAAGGATTCCATGTTGAAACAAAACTAAAATAAAAGGCCAATAACTGTTAAATTTGACAAGTGCTTAAATTAAACAACTAATTAAATTTTAAACTTCTATTTTATAAACAACCTGAAACTATTTCCAAACAACAAGTTTTTTAATTTTTATTTGACGACACTTAGAAAATTTCAAAGTAAAATTTTTGAAAAAATTACAAGTGTTTCAGAAATTGAGACTTAGGCGAAATCCGGCATGGATTCCCCGTACCTCCGTTTTTTCGCTTATTTTTCTAAGTCCTAAATCTAATTAAGCTAAATATTACAAGTTGAACTTTTTTCCATAATTTCACTAAGTCCAGAACTGCTTGATTATAAGGTTGAAAATGTCTAACAATTTTGATGAACTTCCACTGACTTTAAAGTTTTGATCTTCTTTGAACTAAGGTTGAACTTCGCCTAACAAAATAATGTAAATGTACTCACGGTTTGCACTATACACCTCTCACTCACACAAACTTTCCACCTTGATCTGCTGTGCTGCTTTTAGCGCCCTCTTCGCTGACCTCTTGGCAGTTTACTTCTTCGGCTTTGCTCCGCTAGATGGCGCCACCGTCGCTGCTCTCTGCCGTATGGACTGCCACTCAAATCGTATCCCTCTGAACAGCGATCCACTGCTACTATGGGAACGATATGCGAAAAGGAGCCTTGCTGCACGCACTGAACTATCCGATTCGTAGGACCAATGGTCAAACGGTGCCCCCTCCGGGTCTCAATGAAAAGTCGATGTAAACTTTATAACCGCTATATTTAAGTACAAATACACTTGAACTCTAAAACAATCTCCCAAAAAACTATCTCATCATACTATACATGGCAAACACTCTTACATTTTCAAGGAATACCTTCCGTTAGCAAGTTTGCTTTCCGTACAGTGCCATCTCTCGGATCACTTACACATTAAAATATTATATATTAAAACTACGAATTGGACATATAGGAACTCATTTTTTTAACCGACGTTTTTAGTGTATGTTGTTACTCGATATTTCTCTCTCTCGTAAACTATTTCTTTAAATATAAGTATGGTCCTGTTGGAACCCAGTCGATATCTAGTGATGGGATCGTGGAGAAATTGGTAGAAGTCAATTTTTTTGAATTTGGTGATTATTTTGTTAACAGATGCTCGTTGCCACTGGATTTGAAGACAGACACAAATATAGAAGAACACAAAATGAAACTCATCATAATATTCGCAATGATAGCCTTCGCATCAAGCTTTCCCCAACTAAATAACACTGATATTGGTAACCATGTAAGAGTTGCAAGGCAAGATCGAGACCACAGAATTAGATTTGGATAGAAGAAACAAGTTCATTCATTTGTATGGCGGCCGAGCGTGTCAGATTTTGTACTGAAGTTGCCTATGATTTTAAATATGTCTCAGGCCCTTGAGTATTGATTAGTGTATTGCCCTTGAGTATTAATTTTTTGTGTTGTTGCAATTAATATTACTTAAGGAGGCATTATTAATGTTTTTGTTCACTTCAACTTACAAAATTTGACGCCCGAAAGCTGCAAGCTGCGATTAAAGACGGACAACTCAGTGGATTTCACTGAGTTCATTTGACACGCTAAGTAGATACGTTTGCTTGATCTATGGTATATATGACATCTGTGATCGAGACTGTCAAAAACGACAGGATAATCCGTCTCTTAACAATTGCGGATGTTGGGAGGGTCGTTGCTGGAGCTTTTGTAGCCATTTTGGTATTGGATATGAATCTACCGGTTGGTGTTATACTGGACGATATTCCGCACAAACTTCAACTTGTGATCAACATTCAGACTGTGCGTATACATGGCCATGCACCGGAAAATGTGTGTAGCTCTTAATTATTGCGTTTATTTACTGGAAATATATTATGTACCTAAGATATTATATTCTTTTAAATCTTGAATAATAAAATAATGTTGGTATTAAGAGTTAATACAAAACTGGTTTCGGGTAATTATTAATATTCAAATTACAAAGTTGAAAGGCGAATCGAAGCATTTTATTTTGACGTCAACAATAATGCGTAATTTTATTTTTAAATCATAAAATGACCTTTATTCAGTAAAATTAAAAAAGTAATAATTAAATAACATAAGTTACACAAAGAAATATTTAAATGTAACTTGAAAAATACCTAAAACTAACTATAAAATAAAAAAACCTTAAAAGCAACCTACAAAATTATAAAATCTACTTGTGATCTACCTCCAAACCTTCCTCTGCCGGCGACAAAGTGCCCATGATACAGGCTGCATTCCACTGTATCGATCGGATCAAAATTAGCGAAATTTATAGTGGCGGCTGCTTTTATTGACCATTTTGGCCGTGTGGTGACGGCAGCAAGAATACATTTGTCACCACTCGAACTCTTCCTGTGGATGTCGTAAAAGTCGACTGAGGGATTGAAATGTTAATGGCCATTCTTTGATAAAAGATTGATGATGGGCAGCAGCATCATCGTAGTGGACACATAACTGCGATCGCCAAGCCGCTTGCCCAGCGTGGCGATTATAGGCATTTACCTCCTAATGCGTCTATACGCATAGTTATTAGGAGAGGCCTACGTCCAACAGTGGACTGACATAGGCTGATGATGATGATGATGATGCTGCTTTCAAAGATAATTATACCCACCCATGTAGTTGTCCTGGATGAAGCCAACAACATGGTCTGACAGTGCGGGATTGACGAGTAATAGTTTTGTCAGTGGCCTATTTCACCATAATTACAATTGTGACAATTGTAAAATATCACTGTTACTGACGTCACAGGCCTCTGTAGGCTACGGCTACCGCTTACTGTCGGACGGTCCATGTGCTTGTTTGCCACCAACATAAAATTATTACTAATAACGTTATTATATCGTTAATAAACTACTTTTTATTTTCCGAAACCCGTGACAATTGTCGCAAGGTTTAGTACAATTTTCATTAATTCTTGACATGAGGTTCGGCTTATGTCGGAATTTCGCTACAATTGTCGTGATTTTTGTGACAATTGTAATTTTGCTTCGCATAAAAGTAGCTATTTACTGCTGATTTATTAAAGTTCCTGCACTAATTTTTATGCTGGTGGCAAACAAACGCACGGCCCTTCCGATGGTAAGCGGTAACTGTAGCCTATAGACGCTCCCTATTGGAGAAACCGTAGATTTACAATTGTAGGACTTGTCAATGTTGTGAAATTGGGGCGTCTTTCATAACCCATTACGCTATGATTTTTGAGGAAGGCCGATTGAAGCAAAGTGTCTAAAACAATGTATAGACAAAAAGAGTTACATGTCTTTAGTCTTTAGAGATTTCATGAGAGTTACTTTTCTATGCCTGAACACATTAACGCAGCCTGGGGTGCGATTTTTGAATCTGACCAGTGACTTATTCTCACCAAAAACAAATCAGTTCTTATTTTGTGACTATTTTTGACAGTTGAGGTAGTGACATCTGCCAAAGTCGGTTTCTTTTCAAATTACATTGACACTACACACATTTTACCCTCGACCGCTTTGACAGACCCTAATATGAGTTATAGGTAGTATGAAAAATAAAAACCGGTACTAAGAGCAACATATGCGTAAAAAGGAACGTAGCAGGATAATTGTTTATGACTGACAGTGTACAATTTCTGCATGTTGGTAAAGAACGTGTGAGATTTAAAAATACGGCATATGGGAAAGAGTGACATCAAATCACAGGTGATAATTTTAGTCACCTCAGTGAGTGATCTCAACATCATCGGTGAGATTCAAAAATCGCACTCCAGGGCAGACTCATATTGAAACAGTTTCGTTTTAGGTCAGAATCTAAGTAAGCCCGACCCTATAGAGGTTAGATTCGCCATGAGTGTATGTTTCTGAATAAAACAATATCGACATAAATAAATAAATAACATGGGACATCTTACACAAATCGACGTAGTCCCACGGTAAGCTCAATTAAGGCTTGTGATATATATAATAGATAGATACATATACATACTTAAATACATAGACAGCCATGACCAAGGAACATATAATTGTGATAAATAAATCCACAAATAACGCCCTCGCTGGGATTCGAACCTGAAACCTCCAGCTTCGTCGGCAGGGTCACTACTAACTAGGCTACGGAGGCTGACATAAGTAAGCGTATTACATGTAGATACTCGATAGGTATAGTGCTTTATTCTAACTTTTGTTCACTTTCCCACTGTTCGCCCCGGTATTTGACGATCATTTTGCAAATAAATACGCATCTTCCTAATCATTTGCGATTGGGAGACCCTCACGGCTGCACCAAATAGTCTTCTCAGCATTCCTTAAAACACACATGATTTGTCTATTTTTTCATAGAACGAAAATAAATAAATAAATAAAAATAAAACATTTGCGACAGATTAAAAAAAAACATTATTTATAAAACGACAAAAAGCTAAGACTAAGTTACGAATGTACATAAGTAAATACCAGATGAAACAAAAAGGGAAAGTGGGTAGGTAAAAATGGAAACTAACATTTTAAGCATTAATTGTTAGACATGAAATGTGAGAATATAATTTTGTATTTAAAGACTATACACATAATACATTTCTCAACAGTTAGAGCCTGTTTTACCTCTCTGAATAAAATAAATCTGTCGGATTAAATAAATGCTAGCAGTCCTTTCCTTTTATATACCTGGAGCAAAATCTGACAATTTTATCTGACAGATATACACCGTGTTTTTATAGATTTCCGTTAAATTGGACAGGTTACTTGGGAGTTGGCTGGTATATCGGCTTCTGTTAATTTCGTAAGATTTTTTTTTCGTTTTCATACATAATTATTGTAATGGCAAGTGTGAGAGAACCTTAAGATCAAGATCTCAGGCGACGGACGGCTGCTGACGACACAGGTCACAATAAGTAACATTAGGATGTAATAAAGTTTGCAATACACTTGTTCAGTCATTAAACTTATTTTTTTAATAACTCAATAACAGTAAGAGTTAAGACACTAGTTTCTTAGAGAAATTGATTATTTTTGACCTAAATAAACTTCCCTTATATTTAACGGAAATCAATAAAAACACGGTGTATTTATCCTAAGTTTGTAAAACCGGCCGAAAGATTGGGCCTAACCTAATACCTACACGTTACACTTCCATGCGCATTTCCATACATAAGCACATTCCGAATCTTCCGAACAGTACCTATATTTCAGCAAGCCGCCAACCTGCGTGACGCACCAGCCTTGAGATAATCCAAAATTAGTTGAACACGTACTCCAGCATCGGCCCTGCCAGCATCCGCATTTGTTGAGGCCTTCTGTCTCCTGGCGCATTTGACAGTCCTTAGCTGCACCATCATCATCATCTTGTCTAGTAACTCTTGAAACGTGGATACCGACGTCAGTGATATGAGTTTGATTTAGTTGCGGATAAGTGGATGTTACGGCAATCATAGTAAAAATGATGATTTTCATTTTGCTTCTATTTTTGTAGTATGATCTGTCTTTAATTAAAGGACGGGCAATGGGAATCTGTAGCGTTTACAGACCGACTTCGTTACATTCACGTACTTCGTGGCCGCAATCGACAACGAAAGAGTTTCCCAGTAGCGTTTTGACAGATGAGCCTCGAAATTAACGGATTACGTATTTCGCGGTAGCATCCCTGTTAACAAAAAGCGTTAATTGACATTGATACCTTACAGAGTTCTTAAAAAGAACTTGTTTCGTTCTTAATGCAATTCAGTCTCCCATAATAATTTAGGATTAAAAGAAACTAGGACCACGAGTGTGGAGCATGCCGTGTGACAACAGCTCCCTGCACGATCGAGTCCGAATCGAGCTTTGTATGAACTAATTACCCAAACACTCTCATTGCAAAATATATCAGCTATGATTAGACGCACTGAAATTTTTGATTAAAAAGGAGTTTGGACAAATGGGGGGGTTCAAAATTCATATTATTCATCGTTTTTAGATAAATAGGGTGAACAATATGAAGTGTTATCAAGTACATTTTACTAAGTCTGGTGTCAAAGAAATAGCGGCTTATTGTCGGAAAAATGTTTTGGACACTGCATTGTAGTTTTAGGCACGCAAACATTTGGGTTGTAGACCGCAAACATAAGAACGAAACTGAGCTTCGCCTTATAAAGCTCGTAAGAACCAAAAATGCCTGATAACCGAATTTCACAGGAGTTTCGGACTTTTTTCTGGTCTATTTTGAAGAAAACGGTGAGAGCAGCACCGACAACATGCTAGTATAAATGCAATGAAGAAAGCGATCGTATTTCACTGGCACATACCGCTACCCAGTGGTCACAAACGTGCTGCGAGCAAATATTTTTTTACCATTTGAAGACCAAGGCAAAATGTAGTCACATTGATCAAAAGTAAATTGAATCACAAAATGTATTTTGTTTTCTCTTACTTATAGTAATAAATTGTTGCAACTAAAAAATCGCAGTCCTTTGAAATTGGTAACACTTCATATCGTTCACCCTGTACAATAAATTTTGAATAGTTGCAACCCGGTTGAGATCCACCTTACGAGCTTGTTTCTAAGTGTCTCAATAGACCAAGTCTTTTTGACTTTATTGTTCTCTCTCGTGTCTGTCGGTTATTATTTGCTAATTAAAAAATCATTGCGGTGAGTTTGGTTTGGAGTAAATAACTATACCGTACGCCAGTAGAATCCGAAAAAAACATAAACAAATGTAATAATGGTTGACTTTCAACAACATTTGTTGTCTGTAACTTGTGAACACATATCGTGAACACGGTCGTAGATTTATTTATATGTTAATACTAAAAATATCGATCATTTTAACTAAAAAGGTATGTGGTTTTAAGTTGGTGATAAGACCAACATTCTCAGTGTGTGTTGCCAGTGATGACATACGGTACTGAAATGTGGTACAATGGGCCTCATAAGAAGGCTCAAAGTCACCCAAAGGGCCATGGAGAGGGCTATGCTAGGAGTCTCTCTGCGAGATCGGATTAAAAATGAGACCATCCGCAGTAAAACCAAAGTAACCGAAATAGCTCTCAGAATCGCTAAACTGGCAGTGGGCGGAGCACATTGCGCGTAGAACCGATGGCCGTTGGGGCGGGAAGGTTCTGGGAAGGTGTGAAGGGAGGCGCAGCGTAGGCAGGCCCCCCACAAGGTGGACTGGAGACGGGTAGGTGGTGGACAATGTACTTTTTTCAATAGTATGCTACTTGCCTTGAACTACTATCTGTTTATTCGTTTAAGTTATTGTTTTATTCTTATGCCATAGTAGAGACGTGAAACTTAAGAGAAATAAAAAAAAATCTAGTAAGAATAATAAAATTATTTGAATAAACACACTCACCTAAATAAGTCGATTCTAATTAAAAGAAATAACTTGTATAAATAATAATTAATTTAGAAATAACAACATTTTCACTTCTCATGCTCAAAAAGTGCACCTTTACGTCGTGCGTAGACGACATAAAATCGCATTTTATGGTCTAGAGCAGCAGCAAAGTATTTTTTTTCTAAGTAAATCGCATTAAGTAGATATCGCTTATCGTTCAAAAATGCTCCGAAATGTTTGACTCGGCAGAAAACCGAGCAACTGAAACTCTAATGACAGGTTGAACTTTAAAAAAAATAATAAAAAAATGAGTTGGCGGGTGAGCATTTCTTTTTTTTTTGGCCACTGCCGCATCTAGCCGTGTCCCACGACTTTGAAAATATTATTTATTTACATTTTTATATCAATTGTGTTCTGCATTTTAATAAAAATATATAATTAAGATGAGGAAGAAGCAAATTTCTATGATTTTTAAACAAAGGAAAGGTAACACAGGAAGAACCAGTATTCTGCTTTGTCACAATATTTATTGATTTTGTACTGATAAAACCTTTTAAAACCTGGTTACTTGCATATAATCAAAAAATACATTATTTTTACTACATATTCCAGTTGAAAAAGTTTATAAAAATTGATTTTTGTAATTTTGGTCGATTTTAAAATTTAGTGGCCAAAAAAAAAAGAAATGCTCGGGTATTGGTTATATATTTTTCCTCTTTCGCTTTGTGACAACTCCGTTGTGTAAATTGCAGTGAAAATGTTATTTATTTCCTCGCAAACGAAGTGAAAAGGAGAGTGTACAAAATGGGCATAAATGTCCATTTTTACCCTCGTCTACTATTTTGCTAAATATTGCCTCGGTTAAGCTTGGGTCACTTTATGCCCTTGCTGTACATTGTACAATCTACTATTTCTTATTTACGTATGCACAGTTTTTGGTTCCTTGTAAATTATTTGCACAACATTTATCATATTTTTTATACTTACGCAATTTTAAACCTGTGACTACTTTAATACCTTTATTTACAAAACAGTACATTAAAATTTATATTCACAAATGAAATCTAACTAACCTAACTGAAGAATGGTGGTGGCATTTCCTTGCTGTATCACAATGCTTATATTAGCAGGTAAATTACATGTTAATACACTCATTTCGCAACATTTTTTAAACATTTTTTAGCAAGTTGAAGTGGCAATGGGCAGGCCACATTGCACGCAGAGCTGATGGTCGATGGGGGGGCCGAAAAGTGCTCGAGTGGAGACCACGGCTAGGCAAACGCAACGTAGGACGTCCACCCACAAGATGGACAGACGACCTTATGAAGGTCGCCGGGGCACTTTGGATGCAGGTCGCATCGAACCATCGTATATTTTGCGACCTAAGTAAGGCTTTTGACTGCGTAAACCATAAAATATTAATAGATAAGTTGCAATATTATGGAATCCGTGGGCCTACACTAAGACTGCTTACATCTTACCTGACGGATAGAACCCAATTTGTTCAATTAGTCAATGTGGATAATTCCGGCTGTGTTAGTTATGTAACTTCTGCCAACAAAGCATTTGACTGTGGAGTTCCTCAAGGGTCTGTGCTGGGACCCTTACTTTTCATTATTTTTATCAATGATTTGCAAATCAATATAACTCATGGCACTGCTTATCTTTATGCAGATGATACAAGCATAATTGTAAGTCATGAAGACATAAATGTACTTAAAGCACAAATAGGAAAAGCGTGGGAGGAATTATGCTACTGGTT
>JALPQI010016797.1:0-21975 GCA_025490895.1 Thaumatotibia leucotreta
GCAGCCAAATCAACTCCTCACGTAATGGCTCGTTTCGTTCCTGTGGATTAAGTTGACTAGGCCGAGAGGGCGTCACGAATGCTGGGCAAGTTCGTGATTCCTACAATGCGTCCCAGGCATGCAGCGCCTGTGGAGAAGACACTCCACTCGTGCCTGAAAAGGTGCGAATTACAACACGGGGTTTCACAGTCACCGGTTATAAGCTTTGCGCTAATGGGCGTATGCGCGGGCGCCAGGGGTGCTTCCCGACGGTAGGATAGCCCATCGCGGCTAACTGACCAGTTACCGCCTGCCTTAGCTGGGCAGCCCCCGGCCAATAAGGTACTGGTCCGCCCCTCATCCTGTGCTCCTGTAGGTGTGTGGAGCAACAGGCATGTCATAGTGTCTGATGCAGGATGGGGATTTAATGCACCTGACAATTCAAAGAATAAATATATCTTGAAAATAATGAGGTTCGCTACATGGAACGTAAGAACTATGCTCCCTGGAAGTGACAACGAGGCATCAGCCACCGACGGTATGCCAGAACTCAGAAAGACCACCATCATAGACAGAGAACTTCTCCGCCTCCGTATTGACATAGCCGCACTACAAGAAACCCGTCTTCTGGACGAGGGATCTATTCGCGAAAACAATTACACGTTCTTCTGGAAAGGAAAAGATGTCGGCGAAAAACGTGAGCACGGTGTTGGATTCGCTGTTCGTAATCTTACTGGGATGTCTCGAAACACCTTCTTGTGTTTCCGAACGCATAATGGCTTTAAGACTGATGTCAGCATCAGGCCCCGTCACTCTTGTCTCGGCCTACGCACCAACTTTGAAAGCCCCCGCCGATGTTAAAGACAATTTCTACGAAGATTTGCGTCACTGTCTGGAAAATGTCCGTACATCTGACAAACTGCTGTTACTGGGCGACTTTAATGCAAGAATAGGAAATACATCTAGAGACTGGCCAGATTGCATTGGAAATCACGGAATCGGTAACATCAATGAAAACGGGCAGCGTTTGCTGGAGCTTTGCGCATCTTTATCACTGTGTGTGACGAACACATATTTCAAGAACGCACCGATTCACAAAGAGTCCTGGAAACACCCACGCTCAGGCCACTGGCACCAGATCGACTTCATCATCACTAAAAGGACAGATTTACGTGATATCCTTAACTCCCGTACGTATCATAGTGCTGACTGCAACACAGATCATTCTTTGATAATGGCTAAACTGCGTGTAATCCCCAAGAAAATCCACTCTGCTAAGAAAGCGCCTCGTAAAATCATATTGGATACCGTAGCTATGCTAGATAAGAACTTGTGCGACAACCTAGGGAAACTAGTGGAACTTAAACTAAGCAAAGAAATTTTGGAAACATCTACGAGCGCTGAAGAGATGTGGCAGTTGATAAAAAGGGAATTAACGCAAACATCTGAAAAGGTGTTCGGTAAGAAAAAGAAGATTGCTAGCGACTGGTTTGTTGAGTACGAACATCTGCTGTTACCACTGATTGAGGAAAAACGTACAGCTCACTTAGACCTGTTGAACAACCACAGAGATCCCGCCAAAATAGCTGCATTTAAGGCAGCCAAAGCAAAAGTACAACGTATCAGTCGTAGTTGCGCGAATGAGTACTGGGTTAAACTTTGCCAGTCTATACAAAGTTGCCGGGATGTGGGTGATTTCAGGGGTATGTACGAGGGAATAAAGATCGCAATAGGCCCTGTATCTCGTAAACGTGCTGCAATCAAAGACCTTGAGGGAAACCCTATTTCAGACAAAGGTAAGGAACTGGATCGTTGGACACAACATTACTCACACCTGTTCGCTCAAGAAGTGTTCTTACATCCAGATGCACTGTCTAATTTTAGTTCCAGACCGGTGGTGACTGAGCTCGATGACCCCCCTACAAGCGAGGAATTCCTTAATGCTCTCCAGAGTTTGAAACTGGGTAAAAGTTCAGGTCTTGACAACCTACCCGCTGAACTTCTGAAAATCGGGTGTGTTTCCTCTCCTCTGTACGCTCTCTTGCTGCGTTGTTGGGATGAGGGGACTATCCCTCAGGATATGAAGGATGCCGTTGTGATTACCCTATATAAAGGCAAAGGAGACAGGGGTGACTGTAATAACTATAGGGGCATTTCCTTGTTAAGCGTTGCGGGGAAGGCTTTTGTAAGGGTGGTTTTACGAAGACTGGACATTCTCGCCTCCCAGTTCTACCCCGAATCTCAGTGTGGGTTCAGAGGCGGCCGATCGACCAGCGACATGATATTTACTCTTCGACAGCTACAAGAAAAATGCCGCGAGCATCGTGTACCGCTGTATATGGCCTTTGTTGACCTCAATAAGGCATTTGACACCGTGAGTAGGGAAGGTCTATACGAAGTATTGCGCGGAATTGGATGTCCTCCGAAACTTTTGTCACTTATTAGGTCCTTTCATGACGGCATGAGCGCATCAGTTCTATTTGACGGTGAACAGTCTGCGCCTTTCTTCGTGAACCGGGGAGTCAGACAGGGCTGCGTGCTGGCACCTACCCTCTTTGGCATTTTCTTTTCGGCACTGCTTCTGACTGCTTTCGAGGGTTGCGACGTCGGAGTACATCTGCATACACGAAAGGATGGAAAGCTATACAACTTCTTCAGTCAAAAAACAAGCGACTAGACGTATTGGCTAGATAACTTCTGTACGCAGATGATGCAGCACTGGTTGCGAACTCTGAAAACGAACTCCAGGAGTTGGTGACGAGATTTGGTATAGCCTGTCGGTTGTTCTCTATGAGCGTGAACACCAGAAAAACCGTAATTATGGCGCAAGGTGCACAGCAGATTCCAGAGATAACGTTGGACGGTGTTACACTTGATGTAGTGGATCATTTCTGCTATCTTGGCTCCACCACCACTCAATCGTTATGCAACGACAAGGAGATAGATACTCGGATAGGCAGAGCATCAACTGTTTTTGGGAAGCTTTTTGCACGCGTATGGAGGAACAGTAAGCTCACTATGCACACCAAAGCCCTCGTACATCAGACCTGCGTCCTAAGCGTGCTGCTGTACGCGTCAGAAACTTGGACAACATATGCAAAACAAGAACGCAAACTCAATGCTTTCCACATGCACTGCCTGAGAACTATACTTGGAGTCACTTGGCAGGATAAAGTCAGTAACGCGGCAGTACTCTCCAGGGCACATTGCTGCAGCATAACTGCTATGTTGAAGCAAAGAAGACTGCGCTGGCTTGGTCACATACATCGCATGGGCCCTGAAAGACTTCCACGTCAAGTTATGCTGGGTCAGATAGCGGACGTAAAAAGACCTGTTGGTCGTCCAACCCTACGTTTTAAAGACTCCTGCAAGCGGGACATGAATAGTTTTGGCATACAACTCGACGGGTGGGAGAGACGCGCCGAGATGAGACCTGAATGGCGTCATGATGTTAACATCGGAACCTCCAAGCACGATGACGACTGGCTCGAGAACATTAAGCAGAAAAGTCTTCGTCGTGCTTTACCACCTCCTGCGGACTCGCGTTTTGTGTGCAATCGATGCGGAAAGAAATGCCGCGCTGCCATTGGTCTTTATAGCCATCAACGGCGATGCGGGAACCCGTAAACCTACAGTGCTGCAACAATCATCTACAACAGATGCTGTGGCCAATGATGATGACAATACAATACAAACAAATAAATAATACAAATAATAATTCAAATACAATTGTATTTATGCATAATTAGGAATAATTTATGAATGTTTCTCAGTTTCTGAAAACACGTGCATGAGTGCGCTTCAAGTGCGACATTGATCACTTCAAGACCGCTTTCGTTGCGCGCGGCACGTACAACCTACCTGTAGCGACGGGGCGGAATCTCTCTGAAACCTACCACGATCTACTAAGACCTAATCTGAATCACGGTGTGTGCCATAGAGCAACTGTCAAAGACTGAAAAGCCGAACCTAATCAAGATCCGCATTTAAAGATCATAGTCTCCCCTGGTATGAATGACTCACATTGTTCCTACAGTTGACATCCGCAGGGCCTCGCGCACGGCCTCCGGCTTGTTCTAGATGATGGCCTCGTGAAGCAGCAGATCGGTATCTGTAGCTATGTGTCCGTTTCGAAGCACTGCGAAGATCCAGCCAGCTTTCGACGCGCGGCATGTACCTACTTGTAGCGGCGGGCCGGAATCCCGGAGTGAAACCTCCGTGGTATGAATGACTCACATTGTTCCTACAGTTGACATCCGTGGGCCTCCGCAGGGCCTCGCGCACGGCCTCGGGCTCGTTCTTGATGACGGCCTCGTGGAGCAGCAGATCGTTCTGCTGCACGCGCGACCGCCCCTCCGCCATCTGTTGACGAATAGTTTTCTGATTTCAACACTTTTTCATAAATGTAGGATATAAATATCTTGGGACATCTTAAACAAATCGACCTAGCCCCACGGTAAGCTCAATTAAGGCTTGTGATGTGGGTACCAGGCGACGATATATTTAATAGATAGATACATTTATAGATACTTAAATACATAGACAGCCATGACCAAGGAACAAATATTTGTGATAAATAAATACACAAATAATGCCGGAACCTCCGGCTTCGTAGGCAGAGTTACTACCAACTAGGCTACGGAGGCTGACGATATGAACGCAAGGAGATGATAAGTGTGAGAGAAGGATGGTAAAAATAAGAGAACGATTTGAACGGTTAAAGTAAGACACCATCAGACGTGAGTATGGGAAAGATGTAATAAGTTATTTGGATGTAGTTATGCAAAAGGAGTCAAAACCTACTGGTTTTGATCCCTTTTACATAACTACATAAACACAACTATTTTTCATTCTAATTAGAAAACTCTTAATCTTTAAAACGACAAATTCTTGTAGATTGGATATTTTATGCATAATTAGTAATTACGTCTATTTAATGGTGAAAATGTTTTTATACCGTGTGTTAACATCATGCAGGCTTTTATTGTACCTAATTGAGAATTGAGATGCAGATTTTTTATCAAACTGTGAGTATTAAATAATACGTATAAAAATTCTAATTTTATACGTAACTAATTTCGTAAGAGAAGTTCAGTGAGAGGCAATGTATTTCAAACTGAATCGTAAGGTAATTAGCACTTTAGCCACATAGTTCCCAGCCACACGCAGCGTGTGACAACTAAGCAGGACACGCGTTACATTGACCGTTTGAAGGAAATAAAATTAACTGTGCAGTTAATTTTATTATTTATCAACTCTTAATACTTGAAAACGATTGCCAGTAATGCGTATTAAGTATTACCTATTTTAGTAAAAGCCTGGGTCATGGTAACACACTGTATGTATCTGTATCACGCATATACAGGGTTGGGCGGATTAAGTGTCCTAGTTAAAAAGTGGTATAAAAGTTTAAAAACAAAACAATGTTACAAATCTTGGTGTTATTCATATCAGAAACATTCTATATGTTACCGCAGCAATTGATAAATTTGATAAACTCCCCTTTAACATGTATTATTTTAAGCATTATGTCATATCAGGAATTTCATCCGGCACGCACTACCTTATCTGCCATGTGATGTCATATTAGGTTATCTAACCCTAGTATAAACTTGAATCTTCGCCTTAACCCGTCTCAATAAAACTCTGCATTGATTTGTATATGGAAATATTTATAGCATTTCAGTTATCTAAAGATTTAGCGTACTTTGCTAGGTAAATATCAGCCTCATAATTTTGGCTATAACTTGGTATTTCTTCTTATTATATTGTACCCTGATTGATTAACTTTTTGGAATAAATTTGTAACTAAAATACCTTCCTTTCTAGTTCTTAATAAAACACTATACCCATAATCAATCTGGCATTTACCAAACTCTTGCAATGAAAATGCATTTTGTTTGAAAAATGACCTTCGTGCCGCCTATTCGACTTTTTTGTACTTAACTCTTATATTTCTTAAAGAGAGAGGGCACATATATAAATTATCTGTTTTATAAAGGTCTCACATTATGTGGTTATTTTGCAGTGCGCAAAATATTAACCACTCTTCAATTTAATAATTTTATCGAAGATTACATAATAAGAGGCACCGTTTCGTAAAAAATGCCCATGGGTGCTTATTGGTACTTTGCTGACTCAAATCATTTAAAGCTTACCCAATTTCGGCTTGAATTTGGAAGCAGAGGACTCCTTGAAACAATTGATGGTGTGCAGTATTAAAACATACGTTGATATTTACTTTTATGGTCAGTTAATAATCTTGCCCGATTTTTAATGCTCGCTGCACCATTATCCAACAACACCGCTTTTTACATTTGTTCTTAAAAATATATACAACTAAATGTTATGAAAATGAGTTTCAGAAGCCATGAAGCTGATTAAAATGATGTACAGGGTATGAAAAACAGTTATATTTCAATAGATAAACGAATGTTTTTCAATAGGACACTTAATCCGCCCAACCCTGTACATAGGTACGTTTTTAAGTCACCAAATACCCTATTCAGTGTGTACCTTACATTTATAGGCATTTCAGCAATACCTCTATTAGTTAATCGGTGTCACAACACAAATGGCACGTTTATTACCAAATCCCAAACAACCCTACAAGTAATTACCCTTTGCGAGTTGCACAGAGCAGCCACAAGAACAAGTTTTTCGGCCTCAAGTTTAAAGCAGTTAATCATTAAAAGTTCGAGTGGCAGAAGCGGATTGATGGACCAAGTCTCCGGAGTAATACATTCCTTCCGGTTTCTGTTCATTTTCAATAGAAAACGTACTCTTAATGGTTCAAACTCTCGTAATTATTTAAAATAGGGAACGTTCACATGTGTCTAGCCAGATATCCGACAGATTCGAATCGGATGTAATTGAACACTAAACTGATTAAAACTATAGTTCGATAAAATATGATGCTTATGACATTAAAATAGATTTAATGTTTATGTAATAAAAATATTAATCTCTGGTAAACAATGTCGCCATGTCTTTCATAATCATCAGCCTATCTGAGTACACTGCTGGATGTTGGTCATCTGCTATTAATTGGGCGTCTGAAAGCATTAGGAGGTAAATGCAATCGCTGCGCTGGGCAAGCGGGTTTTCGAACCACAATGATGATGATGCTTCTGTCGACCATCAATATTTTTTACATGAATGGCCAGTGACACTTCAAACCTTTAGTCGACTCTTTCAACACTCACAGAAATAATTGGGGTGGTGACAAATGTATTTCTTACCGCTGTCACCACGCGTCGTAACCAATTTCGATGTCTGCTAATGTCAGTTAAGGTAGACTACTCGTATTTCATTTGGCTCGCTGCCAGTGTAGTAAATAAATCCTAGTGTGAAAGCTCTATGCTTAAAAGCATCAGCGTTCGTGGTAATAGTGTTTACAGCACGAAAAAGATACATTACAGCGCAAAATAAGATACATTATAGCGCTCCTCTCTTGTTAACGCGCTCTCTTGTTAGGTACAGTCGCCATCAGTAGCCATACCATGATTTTGCAAGTAGGTATCGGTATCTAACGTTGGTTTTACTCCATACGTAAAGCAGGCTATTGTGCTCGCTCCAATTATGTCAGCACAAGTGCGATAGATAGAATGTATTACGTATCGAGTAAAACCTAACGTATTACTTTCCAACTCATGGTACGGCTGCAGATATATCGACGCAGCCACGGTGCTCAAAAATATCTAAACATGCACTCTAACACCTTGATAACAGAGGCTTGCTCACATGTTGCGCTTCGATACATCTGATCGTATGGTTTAGCTATATCGTGTGAACGAAGCTCAAGTAAGCAATGGAACCATCTGGTGATCAGATAGAAACATAGTTTTATCGTTGTTGGTTCATCGTAGTAAAATGCCTGTGTCGATAGCATTTTTAGTTAATTGGTTTTGTTGTGTTATCGTTTCAATCAATATACTTCCTTTGTAATTTCGTAAAATTGGCTCACTCATTTGTATTAAAATATAGCTATGTAGGTATTCAAATTATGCGTGTTTATGTATTTACTATAGATAGGAACACTGAATCAATTGCAATTCAGGTATTTATTTATTTATGATTATTTAAGTTAGAACAAAATGATAGAAGCAGTCATTTTTATACATCGCCATATTTCCTTATAGGACTGTTAGTATAGGTACTACATCTTCTGAACCCGATTTACATATGCGTCAATGGACTTTTATTGAATAAATCAAATGCTTCTAATTTAATATGACAGTAAAGTGAAATAGCGTCTCAGCTTATTGTAACGCTCACTACACTGCTCGGTAAACAAAATGTTTTATTCATAAACCATCTCCGCATAAAATACGGTACATTAAACTTAAAACTGTAAACATTTCAATCACTGGAAATCAATAAAGATAATATGATAATAAATACAATATGATTCTGCCAATAAAAGTTGGTATAATAAATTAGCTCTAGGGTGTACTGGGATAATTCCGAATGTGAAAAACGCCGGGTAATTTCGAAAGGAGACATTTAAGATGCCGTAATTACGAGTGATGTTTCTCTGATTTTTGGAATTATCCCAAGGCTCCCTACCAATTTCTCAGGCTGTGGGCTGGCCATATTGTGGAAATGATGACCGTTGGAAGCAAGGTCGAGTGATGATTGGTGCAAGATGACAGGAGCTGGATGCAAGTCGCCGAAATCTGATGAGTGACGTGCTATTGGAGAGGCCTCTGTCCAGCAGTGGACGAGCATAGGCTGATGATGAAATATTTATTTATAGACTTTAAGACCTTTAGCAACATGCTAGCTCAATATCCAGAAAAAAGTGAGAATACATGTTTTTTTCCGAGGGTCCTTTTATTTGCATTCTTATTTAAGATTACAGAAAGTTTCAACATTACAGGAAGTTTCTGCAACTAGCACAGTACATAGATACTTAGTGCCCAAGATCACAGAAAAAATATTAGTAATCCTTCGTAGGTATGACTTTAGCGATGTCTATGTCCCTTTATATGTATGTCCATAGAGATAATACAGGTAGGTATATCATAATAAAAACCATTTGTCAACATAAACATATGTGGTAAAGTAGCCGCCATTTTTATTTGTTCTTCCACTGAAATAGTTAACTACAGTTAATACTTTAAGTACATCAAAGTACCCAGAGGCAGTTTCAGACATACGAGTAATTTAATACGAGCAACCACTTGTTGCGGAAACGCAAATATACGTTACTGGAGTTTATGCTCAATTAGGTCGATATTATTTTTCACCTGCGGGTTTCAAAACGTGTTCACAGATTATTACGTCTGATAATTATCTAAAGTAGGTACTTAAGTAAATATTGTCTGGATTAATGAAGCAATTTAGAGGAGGCTTTTGCCCGGCGACACGACCAAAATACGGCCAGCTTTAAATATTAACAATAATTAATATAATTTTCGACATTATACTTAATTAAACCTATCTTTTTGCAGTTAAAATGTTCTTCAAACTCGTAGTTCGTCAGTTACTCCGTGGAGATGGCATTTGCAACAGTGCCGAAATATCAGGTGCTGCGGTGTGCTGGTGGGAGCCATACGAAAAAAAAGGTGCTTAAAAATTTCAATTTAAATGGTAAATATGTCGTTTTCAGTCATACTAATAATGATGCCTGTGTAATCAAATATACGGTGCCCATGAGGAAGGGGAAAAAATCAACAGCGGATTTCTGACCAAATTTGAAGTTAAAAATGTCATATGAAGTTTTCTGGATTGAGTCTATTTTAAGAGAAAATTTGATTTTTTCCTAAAACCGTTTTAGCCCGTTACCCTACGATAACTTAACACATTTTAGGAAACGATTTTGTTACCATGTTGTCTTAGTCTTATCACACTTAATTGAGAGACATCAAATGAACAAGAAAATCTTTAATTTTTCTATTTGGCTTTTTTTTTATTTTCTAGGTACAAATGAAAAAAAAACGTTTAAAGTCCATTTTCTCCGATAGTTTAAAACATCAAAAAAAAATTTTTTTTTCAGATTTGACCAAAACTCATATAACATTTTTTGCTTCTTTTAGTCTCAGGAATACGCTGTTAAATTTTTCCCTTTCCTCACGGGCACCTTGTATAACATGTGTGTCCATAGCTGTATGAGTCACAGGCACAGGCTGTTATGGTATGGGCTATTATCTGCCCTAATTTCGTCACTGCCGACGGTGACTACCTACTGAGCCTCGACGCACGCCCCGGCTAATGGCTCTTAGAAGCCTGAAACGTAATACCTGCTCTTAGCGCTGATACCCTGGTACACCCTATTAGGAATAGGAACGTGTAGTCTATTAAGCAACGGTATAAAATTATGTTAGTAATCCCGAGAATAGTGTTCCTTTGACTAGAGAAACTTAGTACATTACTTCAGACGCTGGGAAACCAAACGTTGCAGGCTTCGTAGGTATATTAGAGATAGAAAGCCTACTGTTTATCTTCCAAGCGAAGCAAGTATAGTGCATTTCTCAAACTAGCCATTACATAAAAAATCGGAAGACAATTTCATAGTACACAAACAAATAAGTCAAGTAACGAAACAAATCTACTAAAAATACTTGACTAACACGTCCATTTTTTTTCGTTTTTAGTTATCTTTTAACAGATGACATTGACCTAAGTTCTATATACGGTTAAATGCCTGGATATTTTGTCACTTGTCAAATGAAGGTTACTTTCGGTACTTTGCAAGCCTAGAACAGCAAAGTAGTTATGAAATTCCATTACTTAATCTAACATTATTTTATTTATGAAAATAACATTATTTAAAATTTAAATAACTAGGGTTTTTTTCCACGAAACCTTCTCGCTTATAAAGCTCATCCATCTCTAGTTGTCTTATCGTAGGTTGTTTAGTAGTTAACAATCTTACTTTCTCGTCCTTGATTTGATTCAAAATAAAGCAATCCCAAGGAAAAAAATAACTTGACGTGATGATTAAAATACGAACTCATGGTATAGGAAAACATGGCAATTTTACAGAAAATACCGGGCAAGAGCATGTTGGGCCATGCTTTGTGTAGACACAGCGTTATGAATAATTAGTAGTGTAGTGTAGGACGCCCTCAGGCAAAGTGGAGCGACGATTTGCGCAGGATGGCTGGCAGGAGCTGGATGCGAGCAGCCGAAGATCGAGAACGGTGGCGTGAAATTGGGGAGGCCTATGTCCAGCAGTGGACTGCGATAGGCTGATGATTATACATATATGTATAGGGTTCCGGTCAAAACCAACTAGGCCGATTATGTTCAAAATAGTTTTTTAAAGTAACTCTTCCGTAAACATGCATGATTTTTTCATATTATTCAGACTCGTGGGTTTGATCCGTGGATCAGAAGTAAGGTAAACTTTTCAATTTTGTAGATATTCCGAAAATATTTTATATTTTTTATGACCCTTATTCTTTTTAAAAGACCTGTTCAAATACCACTCAATTGACTCAATGTAGAATGTCAATAAAAAACATCCCCACTTTACGTATAAACGATGTTAATTCCAGCTTAGCGTCAAAGTTTGTACGGAGGTTTCCTATTTCTGGCACCTTAGTCTAAATCGATTTTAGCTTAGATTTTCGAGTAAGACTGAGCTTCGCCACGGGTGCGTCACGAAGGCTATAACAACTTTTGATATAATATTAGTCGCAATAACGCTCATTTGATATAATTATTGAATCATATAACAACAAATAATATATTTACAAATGATATAATTATTATTTTATATAATAATCAATTGAAATAATGATATTTCATATAACATACTTTTAGTTTAATTCATATTTCGTATAATTGTCTTATAGTATAACGCTACTTTTCTTAAAACTTGATAATCAAATCTGCAGTGAGCGAGCGAAGCGAGCGAACAAAACCTTTCGAGGCAGATCCGACTCGGATAGGTTAGGTTAGAAGACTAAGGCGGGAGCTTTGCTCCCGCCTTAGTCTTCGAGGTTATTTTTTTTTTGCAACCCAGAAAAGTTTATTATTGTATATCAAATGAGAATTATACCGTATGAAGGTTATACAAAATAAGTGTTATATTAACTATTCATTATACTAAACAATATTTTAATATTATACCAAAAGTTTATTATATGCAATGAACGATTATATACTTCAAAAATATATTTTTTGTTGTTATATCGAATGAAAATATATTAAGTATTTTTATACGGATCATTACACACCCCTTCGCCACAATTCCCCTTACTTGCTTGTATTGATAATCCGAAACTAAGCTTAAAACAGTCAGGTCCCTATTTCGCCATAATGACAGGTGCGACAATTGTAAACTATCACTTTTACTGATGTCACAGGCCACCGTAACCTACAACTACCGCTTACTATTGGATAGTCCATGTGCATGTTTCCTATCAACATCGAATTATTAAAAAAAGTGTTTTTAAATCGTTAGTAAATTATTTTTTTATTCCGAAGGTACAATAGTACATACAATAGTTACTAGGTTTAGAAGGATTTTCGTTAATTATTCTTTACATGAGGTTCGCTACAACTGTCGTGTTTCTTGAGACAAATGAAGATTTTACTTCGCTAAAAAGTAGCTGCTAATTTATCAAAGTTTTTGTTAGTGGCAAACAAACACACGTTTCGTTCGATAGTAAGCAGTAACCTTTGGATGCTGGCAGTAAGAAAAACAGTAGTTTTTACAATTGTCGCACCTGTCACTGTGATGATATAGGGGCGAATCAATCTGGTTCTCGGTACAGATAAATACCTCTCCGACATATGTTATAACTGTATTATTTACATGTAGATTTATGTTTGTGCGGCGGTTCGTACCATCGGGAACAAACAGTGGCTCGCCACAACATCTGTTTCCGACATTACATTTTGTTTTCGACAGCGGTCTGCCACCTATTCTCTTATTGATAAACTCTTTTATTTGTCGATTGCCGTAACGGCAGTAATAGTACATTGTGTATTTAGGGCGGTAAGTAAGAATTTGCGGACGAGTGTGAAAGTAAAGCCCAAGCCGAAGGCGCGGGCTTTACTTCACACGAGTTCATAATTCTTGTACCGCCCGTGGTACACACAATGTTTTTCATCACACCTGTGATGCAGAAAAGTAAATAAAACAATATATTTTCACAAAACTACTCTAAAATGGTCTAAATCAGGGATGACTTAATTTCATCATTTTCATAAAAGAAATCTCGGCGCGGCGCGCGGCGTGCGCCGGACCGCGCTAGTGCGACGTAATGTTGTATGAAAATGCTTAACGGCATACTAGGACGTAATGACGCACCTATGGCGCGCATCACCGCAGCGTATTGGCGCACTTACCGAACAGGTGTGATGAAAAAATACATTTGTCACCACCCTAACTCTTCCCGTGGGTATTTTAAGAGTTTACTAAGGGATTTGAAGTGTCGCTGACCTTGTATTTATTGAAGATTGATGATGGGCAGGATCATAGTGGATACATTACTGCGACCGCCAACCCGCTTGCCCAGCGTGGCGATTATGGATTACCTGCTAATGCGTCTATACTATACCCTTAGGTACTAGGAGCGGCCTTTGTCCAGCAGTGGACTGATTATAGGCTGATGATGTGACCCTTGTGCAAGTGGCTACTATCGAAGCAAGGGACCACAGATGTCATATATACCATAGATCAAGCAAACGTATCTACTTAGCGTGTCAAATGAACTCATTGAAATCCACTGAGTTGTCCGTCTTTAATCACAGCTTGCAGCTTTCGGGCGTCAAATTTTATAAGTTGAAGTGAACAAAAACATTAATAATGCCTCCTTAAGTAATATTAATTGCAACAATACAAAAAAATTAATACTCAAGGGCCTGAGACATATTTAAAATCATAGGCAACAACTTCAGTACAAAATCTGACACACTCGGCCGCCATACAAATGAATGAACTTGTTTCTTCTATCCAAATCTAATTCAGTGCAAGGGACATTTTATCGCACCAATCTTCACAAGTTACTAGGAGAGTGAAGGTGTTATATTATAATTTATCCTCCCAATGCAAAATAGGTCAGTACAGTGTATGCGTACATGTTTAATACAAGCGTGTATCGATTGTTTGCGGCGATATACCGGCGAGGGAATTATGATCCGATGCTATCTGCGTAATTGGAGCCTAATTGAATTTTTCGAGGGCGTCCATCACACGCTTTCTGCTTTTGTTTACGTTTGTCTGTATATACCCTGAGTGTAAATACATCACGTCACACAGCATCCGTGTATCTCAGTCTGCAAGACGTTGAGGAGCTACCTTCTTAGATGAGATGCCACCTAATTTTAATTTTATAATATTTTTAATTACACATGAAATCATCGGTTGATAAGCAAAACTCACTAAGTAACAAATAACTACTTGAAATAAAGCTCGTATCTCAGTTCTGATTCGATCGTGACATACGAGGTGGCTAAGAGTAGGTGACAGTTTTCATAGCGAGTTTTGCTTGTCAGCCGACGAAATGAACTATTAATTTTAAGAAACATACTTTTTAAGTACCTACTGTAATTTATCTATGTATTCTTAAATTGGCTCTAGCTAAATAATACATTTATTAAAAAAATATGTACCTACGTAAATGAAAAAAGAGTATTTCACTTATTCCTTTGACGACTCTTAAAGGGCGACTCCCCATCCCTTTTCAACTCTTGTTTTTATGAAATATATATATTTATTATATTTATAAAATATTTTAGTATAGCATATGGTAGCGTTCGGAACGCTGGCAGGCCTCTATCGTTATGGCAATAAAGGCGTCCCTCCGGCCGCGATGGCAACTGAGTTTGGTTACCAGTTGCTGAAAAGGATTGAATATTCTTGTTAGACAACCAGTTGCCAAGGACGAATGCCCATTCTTGCTACATAAAACTATAGTTGCCAACTAGGAATTTTTCCCTCCGGCCGCGATGGCAACTGAGTTTGGTAACCAGTTGCTGAAAAGGATTGAATATTCTTGTTAGACAACCAGTTGCCAAGGACGAATGCCCATTCTTGCTACATAAAACTATAGTTGCCAACTAGGAATTTTTGAAGTACAGTTACTTAATAGGAATTATCATTATCGTTTCACAACTAAGAATCATAAGGTTGTTAAATAGGAAATTGTATGACAGGTGCATAAAAGGAGCCATTTTATCAGGGATTATCTTTCCCCTTTCTAGTACTAGCCCCCCGTTTCTTCGACCACGATTGAGTGAGACTCATTTATCGTAGTCCCATTCAGTTAAAATGAAAGTAATTTTGAACCTCCTGTATCAAATGCAGGCATGATATTCTTCAACGACTAATTATTAGGTATTACTTTTGTTAGATTCCGTATCCAGCATGGCTATAAACTGGGTAAGGAGTAACTTCCGGCTTACACATGGTAATGGGTAATTCTCAGGGCGTTTCAACCACTGTCATTTCCCCACTCGCATTTCCCTATATGCTTTCTAAGTCAGATGTGCCATGTTAGGTTAATTTGATGAAGAACCGGGCTCTAGTGTACAGTGACCAAAAATAGCACACCGACTTCAACAACTTGGAGGTAAATTCGAGTGATTATTTGGGTAATTCTCAGAGCGTTTCAACCGCTGTCATTCCCTCACTCGAATTTACCTCCAAGTTGTTGAAGTCGGGTGTGCTATTTTTGGTCACTGTAGACTAGAGCCCGGTTCTTCATCAAATTAACCTATAAAATGGCTCCTTTTATGCACCTGTCATACAATTTCCTATTTAACAACCTTATGATTCCTAGTTGTGAAACGATAATGATAATACCTATTAAGTAACTGTACTTGAAAAATTCCTAGTTGGCAACTATAGTTACGTAGCAAGAATGGGCATTCGTCCTTGGCAACTGGTTGTCTAACAAGAATATTCAATCCTTTTCAGCAACTGGTTACCAAACTCAGTTGCCATCGCGGCCGGAGGGAAAGGCGTGTTCAGATATTTTTGAACGCTCCGGACGCTACGATATATCTGATGGCGACTGCAGATGCCTCAGTGTTTTTGTATTTTCATTGGTATACTTTTATTGCCACATCTGAATTTAATTAAAATATGTCACACGGGTGACTTGTAATGGCTCCACGGGGCACATTACTTCACCTCCAAAAAGATATTGTCAGCCTCCGTAGCCTAGTTGGTAGTGACCCTGCCTACGAAGCTGGAGGTTCCGGGTTCGAATCCCGGCGAGAGCATTATTTGTGTATTTATTTATCACAAATATTTGTTCCTTGGTCATGGCTGTCTATGTATTTAAGTATCTATACATATGTATCTATCTATTATATGTCGTCGCCTAGTACCCACATCACAAGCGTTAATTGAGCTTACCGTGGGACTAGGTTGATTTGTGTAAGATGTCCCAAAATATTTATTTATATAATTATTTTATTTATAGAGGTTGAAAGATGAACCTGAGGGTCTACCGCGGAAATCGAAAGTTTTATACTTATATCTCTGTCACTCCAAGGAAGGCATGATTGGAGTGACAGAGAACAATGTACGCGATACTATAGGCTTATTGTTCTCCGACCGCGATAGGTAGTCGAATGTTTTCAATCAATCGATTTATTTAACGGCTCAGGGAAGATCTATTTCTGACCTTAGCACTTTCCCAATCCGAACCGAACCTATTCATATTTCTGGAAGCTTTTGTCCGTTGAATGGCGAAGAGTTGAAAGGCGTAAAAATACCTGCGTATTGTATTGAGAGTGATTTGTTTATCGAAACTAACATTATTAACTATAATGGCAAAAAAAATATAATAATAATAAACTTGAAGCTTGACCCAGCGTAGAACAATGTGACGTTATAAATTGAATTGTAACGGCTGTGGTACAATATGACTATGACACGATTGTATGACGGCTCTCCTGACCTCACCTCACCTCAATTTTATAGATGAAACAATAAATACACAAATGTCTGTCATCTCTAAATCTCTACTTTTACTACGTATTATCTTCCTTGCTTCGTCTTCTAGATTAGTAATAATTACTTTGTAGTAACACAATATCAGGTCGCCAACACACACTGAATTTCAGAGAATTTAAAAAGAAAATAAATTCTGGACATATTGACATGTGACAATTACATCATTCATTTTTTTCAGTTTTCCGTCAACACACATATTAATATGTTTTAAAATTAAATTAGTTAGGAATCTGCATAATATTCATAATTTTCAGCTTTAAAACGTATCAAATACATTTTCGTAAAGAATAATAATCACCAAATTAAAAATTTAAAAAACCGACTTCAACCGATTTCTCAAAGATCCCCGATTTGTTTCCATCATTGGTTTCCTCAAATCCTACTTTCTGAATGAAAATTCTTGTAAATGAATGAAAATTACCAAAAGCGCCATACATGTACCTATAACATTTGAAGAGATCCCTCGATTTCTCCAGGATCCCATCATCAGACCCCAACTTGGTGCCAATGGGACCATCTCGGGGTAATACACGTTCGATCACAAAAAGAAATTTTAGAATCGGTTCACTATTCTCGGAGATATCAGGTAACATACATACAACAAAAAAAAAAAAACAGTCGAATTGAGAACCTCCTCCTTTTTTGAAGTCGGTTAAAAAGATAACTTACTGTAAGGATAATGATGACATTAGAAAAGGATTTACAGGGTGAACGTTGTCAACGCAACCTTAAAGCAGCGTTTGCTATATTAATGGAGCAGACGTAGGTACCCAAATATAAATTTGAATGTAAGATTCTCTAAAATTCACTTATTCAAATCGAATTGCCACCTAAATAAAAAGCTTTCGTTCAATCGAAAACATAAACAATAAACATCCGTCTGTATAAATCGGAGCCGAGAGCACTTGAACGACTCTGGCAATTCATTATACATAGGTTCTCGAACGTTCCACCGTCTGTAAAGTAACCAATTTTCATTTCTAAGTAATTTCTGCGGCTAATTAGGCTCCTCTAATTAATGTGTGTACAAATTAGCATTAACAAAGACGAGGAAAGAATTTTGAGAAATTAATGTTAAATGTAGGTAGTAGAAGAAGGTAGGTACTTACCTAATTGATATTTCGGCGGAACAAACGTGCGTAGGTTTGGAGGCTTTGCCTTGTTTAGCTTTGTTTTACTTTTTAATACACTTACTTAAAAATATAAACGTTCGATTTAAGCTTTCCGGCTTACTTGTCCCCCTGGCTGTCGAAACTTCAGGTTGCTGGTGCGCAGAGGGTAAGAGCTTTCTTAGGGAACTGGGACTGCAGGTAAGGGGCCTTGATCCCCGCTTCGGATCGTTCCCGGAGCAGAGACTGTCCATAGCAATTCAGCGCGGAAACGCAGTGAGCGCCTAAATGCCTACTCCATGCGAGAAGATTTGGGGTGACTATTAAAGTTAATGCATAATGGATTTTCTAGGTTCGACCCACGGTCACGGGCACAGTTAAGGTAATCAAATAACTTATTTTAATATTTATCACACGGGCTACTCACGTAATTTAAGTCGATAATTGCTCGACATGTTTCGATCCATTTAGAGGATCCTCATCATGGAGTATCCGCAACCAATTATCGACTTAAATTACGTGAGTAACCCGTGTGATAAATATTTAAATATGTTTGAGTCTCACGTTAGTTATAATTCTAAAATCAAATAACTTATGATATTTTATTTTATCAGATTAAAAATGGAAAGTATATTTATGAATAAAACTTATCGGTGAATTTTGAAATAATTTGAAACGTTTGTTGTGTACAAAATGAAAGTCCAACGCGGATTAACTCCTAATGAGGTTGAAAAGGGTCGGAAAAGGTCAAAAACACGCTGAAAACGATCATATGCTACCTACCCGGGGTACCAGGGCACCAGCACAATGGCGGAGGACAAACAATGTGTGTTTACCCTGAGGGCATCGACCACGCCCCCCGAGAGACTCGGTATCCTGTGCCCTCACCGTCTGGCGCCATGAATTTTACGCAGACTTACTTTCTGTCCATCTGTAGTTTTTGATACTACACACACCGGCAATGAAAACGGGTCAGGTGATTTTTTTTTATAGAAAATAATGCAAACATGGAGATTTCAAATATTTAAAAAATATATTTATAGTGTAGGTAAAATCTATTTTTAAATCAGGTTGTATTGGAATTTTCCTAATTTTTTAAATAAACCCAAAAAAACTTTCAAATTGTCGTTAGATCGGTTTGTATAGACAAAAATGTAGACCATTTAAAAAAAATCACCTAAAATGTATGGTAATACGAGTTTTTAAATCATGAGTTGCTATTTTTATATCTACGGGGTCATCTGACGATAAAGTTCCGTGTTTTTCGGATCGGGTGAAAACTTCAGAGAAATTCCAATACAATCTGATGTTAAAAACGGTTCCACTTGTATTATAAATATTTATTTTAATATTTGTAATCAGCATGTTTCTACTATTTTCTATGAAAAAATCCACCTGACCCGTATTCATTGACCGCGAGTGTATACTCGTAAGAAAATGTAGTATTTTATAGGTGACTGCCAATGACAGCACTTTTATTTTGTCTCCGGTGGTCTCAAGTAAATCCATTCGAATAGATTGGCAATTTTAGAATGATAACTAACGTGACACTCAAACATATTTAAATATTTATCACACGGGTTACGGGGGCTTTGGTCGCGGATACTCTATGACGAGGATCCTCTAAATGGATCGAAACATGTCGAGCAATTATCGACTTAAATTACGTGAGAACCCGTTTGATAAATATTTAAATCCAACCGACATAACACAAGCGGTCGAGTACCTACTCGTTTTTGTGTCACCAATGATCACTGTGGACATCCGTTACAGTCGGACCACAATAACTATTTTAAACAAATAAACTGCCAACCATGTAAAAGTGACTTTTTGTATGTTAGACAGTTAAATGTCTGTAAATTCTGTGCACCAAACCGGAAACAAGAAATAGAAATAGGTACATAATTGTACTCTTATTATTATATTTTATCATTTGATGTGAATTTCTATTTGTATTTCACTTTTAACCTTTTTCTGTCTGTATATGGGTGTGCTGCCTGAAATAAAACTTTATTTATTTTTATTTTATTTTTATTTAAATGTCTTGGATTTGATGCGGTCCTACTATACGCTCGTTCAGCTGTATATGATGAAGTGATCTGTGTACAGCTTCACAGGCATGTTGCCAGGAAACTTAAAACCTTACTACCCAGAAAGCGAACCCGAAAGGGTGGCCTAACAATAGATTTTGTTTCACACTATATGCGCGAAATTACAGTAGTAGTTTAAGGAATTACTTCCAGCTAGCGATGGAAAAAAAAAATAAAAAAAAATCATAAATCGACGGCCCCTACGTAAGTTGTCGTAAGTCAAAAATGGCAAGTTTACAGGAGAGCACTTTTAAGTTTTAAATGTGTATGGTGGTCACATAGTTCAACGGATTGCTTTGAAAATTGGGATAAACATTAATAAAGATACTGTCTTTATAATGTTATAATTACTTTTTTGATATATTTCATATTTTTGCCGGAATTGCACTTACCACAGTATATGTCGGAGAAAAGAATCTAAAAATTGTGGTATGTATTACTAACTACACTTTACGCTGGTGGTCATAAATGGTCTTTTATCGTAAGTTTTACATACTGCGAGATACGTCGGAATTATGCGTGTAAGTTTTGTTGTATCTGTTATTTACTACATTATTTTGCGGAAACGTTATAAAAACTTTTTGTTAGTTACTATATTATGCCATTTAACAAACAATTTAATAGGAATTTTATGGAACCCTGATGGAATATTTTGAGAAATTTAAGCAGGTGAATAGTTTTTTGTGTGTTTTATTTTGAAAAATAGATCACGTACAGGATTTTAGTGTACATTTTCTGGAAAATGTCGTGTTGAATGAAGACGAGATTATGTAGTTGATTTTGATGTAGCTTCACTGTTTGCAAGTACTGGAAACTATAAGGGTGTATCAACCTTTTTCTGTAGGTATGTTATTGCCATGGTTACGGTCGCCTGAGTCACGCTGGTTTTATGCAAGATTTTGCTATTTGAACTATGGAAACATGCATTTTTCTGGTGCTGGGTAAGTCCGTTCCTTAATGGGCCACCTACAAACATGTACTACATGCATGTTTGCATAATTTAAGTGTCATAATTTTGCATAAAACCAGCGTGACTCAGGCATCCGTAACCATGGCAATAACAGTAAGAAAAAAGTGATTCACCCATAAAACTAACTATAGATATTGTAGCTCGTAACGACCAACCTACTGTGTACATGAAATTCATCGAAGATGTCTTTAATATGATCCTTGTTGGTCGAAAATGTTGAAATAAAATATTTTTGGATTTGAATTTGAATTTCCTGAAGAGTTGCTATTTTGTTTGGCGAGGGGAGTATTATCCGCAGATTGAAGCAAAGAGTTCTGTTATAATGTTGTAGTCCTGGTACTGGTCAACATTTTCATGGAAAAATTTGAGCAGAGGGCACTCAAGAGTTATCCGAATAGGCCGAGATGCTGGTTACAAAATGTGGATGACGTTTTGCTGTAATTCCTGATTTCTGGTGTTGGTAAGTGCGTTCCTTAATGGGCCACCTACAAACATGTACTACATGCATGTTTGCATAATTTAAGTGTCATAGTTTTGCATAAAACCAGCGTGACTCAGGCGACCGTAACCATGGCAATAACAGACATAAAAAGTTGATTCACCCATAAAACTAACTAAAAATATTGTAGCTCGTAACGACTTACCTACTGTGTACATGAAATTCATCGAACATTTCCTGAATAGTTGCTATTTCGATTGGCGAGGGGAAAGAGTTCTCTTATAATGTTGTAGTTCTGGTACTGGTCCACATTTTCATGGATGAATTTGAGCAGAGGGCATTCGAGAGTTGTCCGAATAGACCGAGATGCTGGTTACGAAATGTGGATGACGTTTTTGCTATAATTCCTGATAGAGTTGTTGATGTGTTACTTATCGATCTTAATGAGATGCTTCCCAGAATAA
>JALPQI010016798.1:0-17758 GCA_025490895.1 Thaumatotibia leucotreta
CGTACTTAAAATCTGGGAATATGACGGCATTGTAATGTAATAGACTGATTAGGTATGTTTATCGAACGAATATCGATATTGGTAGTTCAACGTTTAGTCAAGCTCTAGCGTAGCGTGACCATTTATATTTTTACACAAAATATCCTTTAATATGAACAGTTGTGATAAATTATTAGCGCACAGTGATAGGACAACTAACAATTAATGCTAGAAAGTGATAACTTACACGATTTATGCTACTAAATCGACAAAATATCGTTTGAAAACAATCAACCGGCAAATCAGATTTACCTATGAAACAAGTGTTTGCCGTCATTTCTTCGGTGGGTATCAGGGCAATCCTTTACACTACACGATACCACATCGGTTTAATTATTTGTCTAAATTGACTTCTTACTAGAATTCAATATAAAATCACTTTTAAATAACAATTTCCGTCGAGAAGGCTGATACGGCTGATATGTCACTTCGAAAGTGGTTACGCTTTTGGGATTGTTTTCTATCTCTTTTGCACTCGTGTAAAAGTCATATAACTGGTGGCTTCCCTTTCACACGCTTCCTTTCTCTATTAAGCGCTAGCGCGGATTCTAACTTTATGGTATTATTCTTCGCACATTATTTATTGCCAAGCCTTAGGGTGAATGACACTTGATGACAGTCGCCAGTGTGGAACTCAAACGTCAAATGTCACTTTTGTCAACTGCGTCAACTGTTGAGAACAATATGGCTAACAATCCCTAATTTTAAAGGAGTTGTTTTCAATGGCCTTGGCAACTTGCATGAGAATTTTGTTATGAATATTTCCAGTAATTTTAGGTAATTTTGATAATGTTCTGCAATTGATATAATACATAGTTAGTTTGGCTAATATGTATTATATCAATTGCAGAACAGTGTGATGGAGTTGACTGTCCTGCAAGGAGGTCTGTGACTCAATCAAAAGACAGTTCGACGCAAAGAATATAATATGGTTCGACGTGGGTTCGACCATGGTTCGACGGGTATTCAGAGAGAGACGGCTATGCGCGCACTGCTCTCGACGGCAGCATGATGGAGCCACCCCGCAGTCACTTTTAGAGAGTATTCTTCTTACTTTTGAGGTCCCATTCCGAGGAGGGAATGTCTCATAGTAAGCCTGGTAAGCCATCAGCGTACAGCTTTCAAATTGTCCACCTTTTTACAGCCAAATTTTAATATTATTGCATGTGCCTATGTGTATGATAGTGTTAAAAGCAAGTTAAAAGTTTAGTTTTGGGGAAACTAGAATAAAGACAAAATTAAGGACTGTAACAAGTACTTAAACGTATCCACTCAACGTGAATATCTACTTACAATGACGTATTAGCGTTTTCATGCTGCTGTAGAAGTTCCTTAGAGAGCACTGTCCCGTAGTAGGTGTGGTAGTGGACGGAGTCCGCCGCCGCCGCCGCTCCTGTCCCCGCTCCCGCTTCCGCCCCCGCCCCTGCTGCCGCGCCCGCGAGCGGCAACCACCACAACAAAGCCCACATTTGCTGCTGACGACCAACATTTGATTCTTAGTTTTAAAGAGGTAAAGTTTATCCGTTGCGCTGAAGCGAATTGACACAGAAAGATTAATGGGATTGGAACTTTCCTTGAAAATACTAAAATAAAAGATTCTTCACTCGTGAACTTGGTATTTTTCTGGAAACTTCCCAATTTCTCTCTCGTCTCAATTAACTTCAATGCAATGCAATCGATACTGAAGTTTATTGTAACAGCTATATGAATTCAAACGTTTCCGTGAAATGCCGAAGTAAGGGCCACCTGCACCTAATACTTCCGCCATCATGCTACCAGGCGCGGATCCACGACTTCGTTAAGGGGGGGGGGCACTGCCCTATGATATGATAGCATTTTATACTTGAAACACCACCTAGCCATACAAAAGTCCAGTTTGGGGGGGCAAGTGCCCCCATTGCCCCCCCCCCTGGATCCGCGCCTGCATGCTACCCTAAGAATTGCTAGAATGATATCTGATTTTTTTCTAGTTTCTCGCTTTAGGAATGATTTCTCTAAGACCTAAGAACCTTACAATAGTTAATATAAAAATCTGCCTGAAATTTCACAATTTTAGCTATTTACTAGGGTCAAACAGGCGACACTAGGCCGTATTGGTAGGAGTCGTAATTCGTACTATATTATGTTCCCAAAAAGCTCGTTGATTCCAGCAGGGGTCTGACCCGGCAACAGCATCAAAAAATTAAGTAAGAGTAAGTGAATGCGTCCAAATTGTAACAATTAAAACATGTATACTCGTAGGTACTTACCGCTGACCTGGAGCTGGAGATGCGAAATAATACAAGTAACAGCAATTCGGGTGTGTGCGGAAGAGCAATTGCGCGCTCTTTATATACCTGCTTTGCAAATAGTCATGAGTGGGGTTCTGCAGCCAAATACTTACACGATTATGGGTTCCTGGTTCATAAAATTGCAAATCGAATGCTCAGAGAGAGCCTCTCAGTACAGAAAACGGAGTTTGAAATTAAATTTGAACAGGTAGGGTAGGTACATCGCGTGATAATGCAATATTATGACGACAAGGCGCAGTTCTGATTTAGAAAGCCTTAGGAACTTTGCAATGAGACTACGTGACGTGAACTCATCAAATTCGGGCTCTTTGGAATCATCTTAACAAATATTAGATGAAACTACTAAAGAAACAGCAGTATTTTTTTTAAGAGTCGATTGCAAATAAATTGTTCCTCTATAATTAAAGGCCTTTAATGAAAACATAATAATAATTAGGTTATCATTTTTGTTACGATATTAAATGTGTAACAACTTTTAATAGGTACTGAAAAAGGGGCGACAAATTAAAATTTTGTATGAGGGTTCGTATACGAAGCTATTATCTTTTTTTTTATTCCTTTTTCTACTGCCGAAGGTTGTTGGACAGAGTATATCACTTACTTTATATGACAAACTTTCGTAACACTATTGGAGCGATCGTAATTTTTGTTTTGATTAAGGCCTTAAATTAGTACATTACTATAGAGGACGGGAAACGAAGGGTTACAGGCCAAGTAGATATATCTGGCCGAAGAAACTGAGGCCAGATATACGTAGGGATACGCGGCCTGTAACCCTGTTTCTCGCCGAGATTTGTATAGTGCTTTTCTCAAACTTGCCATGAAATAAAACGAACTGATTTCGCCGAACCATACTATTTCATTTGTAAATAAACTAACAATACAGTATCGTAAACATTAAAAAAAACATTCGCGCTTACTTTTTTTAATCTGTTTGAGGTATCCTTTTACCTGGTGGTATAGACATTAGTTCTAAAATTATTTTTTTTTCTGTGGCTGAATGTCACGACCTAGTGTCACAATTTGACGTTTCAAAACAAAAGACAGTTTGTTTGCAGTCCTAGGTGTGAAATAAATACATGAAATCTCTTTACATATCATCTTAGCTCATGACACCGGATACATAGTATTTCCGGGTTTAATTTAAAGTAAGTAACATCAACATTCCGTAGCAAGTTTGAGAAATATTTATTTATTTGCAACTTTACCCTTAAATTCAAACTTATTTAGATCTCAAATAACGCTGCTAGTGTGATGGGTACCTTCGCTCCAGGTACAACTCGTGGCGGACTTTTCGATTAATTTAAGTTAGTTTGTTTTATTCACTATATTTAATTAGTTTTATATTATCGGTATATTTCATAGGTTTAAGTGTTTTATTTTTATAAATGCGTCAGATTTTGTATTATTTAGGTATTTTTTAATTAACTTAATGGTTTTAACGTAATTTACTCCAAAAGATCTCAAATAAATAAAGTATATCAGTAGGTAGGTAGGTAATCGAGTAAAAAGTTGCCTGCCGACCCTGTTTAACTTTTAATTCACTTAATTATAAACCACTTAGGTATTTATACAAAACAAAGATACATCCCATCAAAAACATTACATGTAAAAAGGTGCAAGTCTCGCAGCATAGCAGTTGTTACACCACAAAAAAGTTATGAGATCAAAACTAACGACCACAGGTGTAACGTCATGCCCGAAACGTCAGGATATAATTAAACGTAAGTTTACGCGATTAAGACCCGTTTGTCTGTAAAATATGAGTTATGAGATCAATTGTTTAACCAAGTCAATAATTCTGTAGTTACTACAAGGGGGTATCCATAAAACTAGATATCTACTAAATTGCCTAACTTGAAACTGCATGTAGAAATACTCATTTTATTATAGGTATCAATAAAGAGTAAGCCAAATTAGCTTGAGATTACCAAGCGAATTAAGTTTGATGATCCACCACTACCTATCCATGGGAACATTTGTCTAGCAGCTTTGTCATAAATTGTTACCTTATAACAATTACTTAATTAACAACATCTTATAGTAACTGTATTAATATAAGATATCTGTATTTTTTAAATATAAAGAATGACTTGGCCATCGACCACATCTTACTGAATGTCTTTAGGGCATTGCTAAATCTGGGGGCACGGCAGTGCCCCCGCCATTAGGGTTGTTTTAAGCAGTTGATTTTATTACTTACCTATGTACCGAGTATTAAGTAGTAATAGACATAATACGGAATTAAATCTGAGAGCGAGAGATATCCTATACACCGTTTGACAAAGGCATAATAGGATGACTATATATATACTCTGACAACCAAATTATGTCAGTAGAAAAGCGTGCGAAATTCAAAATTAGTATGAAGAATGGAAGGGCGGACAGGCCAGTAGATTTTTTTTATTTCACGCGGTTTCCTATTGACACCGTTTGGTTTGAGTAAGTATATACATAAATGATTTAAGTAGTTGTAAGATAATATATTGATCAGAGTCTACCCTACATAATGTTGATAGGCTTCAGAGTCACGAAAAGTAGTTTTTGATCACGACCCAACCCAAATCATCCCTGTGCGATGGCCAAGTCATTCTTTATATTAAAAAAATACAGATATCTAATATTAATACAGATACTATAAGATGTTGTTAATTAAGTAATTGTTATAAGGTAACAATTTATGACAAAGCTGCTAGACAAATGTTCCCATGGATAGGTAGTGGTGGATCATCAAACTTAATTCGCTTGGTAATCTCAAGCTAATTTGGCTTACTCTTTATTGATACCTATAATAAAATGAGTATTTCTACATGCAGTTTCAAGTTAGGCAATTTAGTAGATATCTAGTTTTATGGATACCCCCTTGTAGTAACTACAGAATTATTGACTTGGTTAAACAATTGATCTCATAACTCATATTTTACAGACAAACGGGTCTTAATCGCGTAAACTTACGTTTAATTATATCCTGACGTTTCGGGCATGACGTTACACCTGTGGTCGTTAGTTTTGATCTCATAACTTTTTTGTGGTGTAACAACTGCTATGCTGCGAGACTTGCACCTTTTTACATGTAATGTTTTTGATGGGATCTCATCTCTTTTTGTAGGTATTCTTCTTTTTTTTCTTTTCGGGTACTACTTCTTGTACGTTAGCTACCATTTTTCTCATAGCCCACTCTCTGTCTTTATGGGCTTTTTTCCGGGGCTTTGATGGAACAATTTCTGACAAGTCTGGACGGTATTTGCGTCTTAGTCTATTATATTCTAATATTGTAGATTCCTGCGCTTTAGGTAATGCTACCGAAATCGATATTTACTACATTTTTTTTTTATACCACGTCGGTGGCAATCAAGCATACGGCCCGCCTGATGGAAAGCAGTCACCGTAGCCTATGGGCGCACGCAACCCCAGGGGTGTCACATGCGCTTTGCCGACCCAATAAGAACTTGTACACTCCTCTTTTGAAGAACCCCATACTGTAGTCCAACGGGAAAACCTCGGCAGGGAGCTCATTCCACAGACGGACCGTCCGCGGGAGGAAGTTCCTCTGAAACCGCACGGTGCGCGACCATTTAGGTTGCAAGGTGTGAGTGATGAGCGCCCAGTCGGTGGCGAGCGGTGCGATGATGAAAAGTGGACGTTGGCATCATGTCGAACAGTTCTTCAGAGCACAACCCATTGTACAGACGATAGAACACACATAAGGAGGCGAAGTCTCTCCTTAGACTTAAGGGTTCAATACCGCCTGTGAGTCTGGGATCGTCGACTATTCGGACAGCTCGTCTCTGAACCGAGTCAAAGGGTGCAAGCTGGTATACAGGTGCTCCTGCCCAGAGGTGACAGCAATACTCCATATGGGGTCTGACTTGCGACTTATATAACAGAAGTCTTTGCCCCGGAGTAAAGTATCCCCTCGCTTTATTGAGCACACCGAGCTTTTTGGATGCCAGCGTAGCTTTTCCCTCTAGGTGACATCGGAATTGGACGTCGTTGGAAATGTCGACTCCGAGGATCCCAATACTCCCTGACATGGTAAGAGCTGTGTCTTGGAACTTTGGAGCCACAGTAAATGGGTTTTTTTTAGCGGTAAACGCGCAAACTTGTGTCTTTGTGGGGTTGAACCTGACTAGGTTATCCCGACCCCATAACGAGACTCTAGATAAAGTGTTCTCGATGTCAGACACAAGTTATCCGCGACTTTCCAGTACCACAGAGCGAGGGATATTAGCACGGCCTGTGTAAAAAGTATCCCCAGTACTGTCATCCGCATAGCAATGGAGGTCGCCGATAGACAACATGTCATTGATATGCAGGAGGAACAGCGTTGGGGATAGCACAGAGCCTTGCGGGACGCCAGCGTTTATGTCCATGCTATCAGAGCAGCTACCGTCTACTACGGCACGAATGCGTCTGCCGGACAAAAAGCTAGCAATCCATCTGCATAATCCCTCGGGCAGATGTATACCGTTCAAACTTGTGACCCTGGAAAGTGCTACATACGCTTGCCCACATGTAAACACTACAGAACCGATATCCATTAGAGCATGATATGAATAGTTATGGCGTAAGCTATACATATGGGGAACTGAGTGCGATGGACATAAGCTCTATACATAATCTCAAATTTATTTTTGACTGGACTTATTTCATAAAAATTTTCGTTGTTAAATTAAATGATTTTTTTTTATACGTAATATTTGCATTATCTAAGTCTACTTTTACTCCTCTAACTATACCTATGGAACCGTTGAATAATCCTAGACTTATGTCAATATTTCGTCTTAACATCACTTTCGACCCTATTTTTATTATGATAATTCCCTCTAAGCCTGCTGTCATGGAAGCGTCGTCTTCATATTTTTTTAAACTGTCTTTGGCTCTTTTTGATAAATATCTGGGGCAATCTACAGTGTGTAAGTCTAATACGGGCGATCAATTAAACCAGGCATGGGATTCATTAGTGTAATCATGGATTACAAGTTTTTTTTAAAGTTACTCTCAATTGTGACCCCACAGAATTTTTTTAAGATTATCGGAGTAGCAATGTAGGTATGAACATTTGTTATTGTTGATATGGCAGTTATGTCATCTGCTTTTGAAATTAGCTGTCATCGAGTCTTTAACTCGCGTATGTTGCTCTACATTGCGCGCCGAATTATTTTGTATGGAAAATTTTGTTGCTCTAATTTAAAGTAAAAGTTATTTGAATGTACTTATTATGTCGTAAACTAACACTCGTTAAGAGCTTCGCCCGTATTAGACTTACACCCTGTATACTGTCTATTGCTATTAGTTTTATTTCCGGAAATGGAAGGGATTTTAGCAACGTTTATAATGATGATTTGCGCAGTGGACGTCTTATGGCTGATATGATGATGATGATGACAGGGTGCAATGGAAATAGATTTTGGGTCAAGAGGGCCGCTACCAGATTCCGTGCTGCTGGAGGGCCTTCAGAGATTATCCCTCAATTTGGGATGTATGAAAATTGGGATTAGCATGAAAACTAAAAAAAATAACAGAATTTAAAACTTGTAGGTATGGGACCAATAAAAATATTTGGCTAGAGAACCCACAATCCAAAGAACTCTTTGTTCCAACCCGCTTCATTCCGCCATATAAACTTATTTGCAACAACCGCATAATTAATTTTGTATTAGCATGTATTTGTATGGGATTACAAACTTATTTGAGTAGTTTGCATAACTTTAAAATCTGGCAGAAAGTTCCAATTTTCAGATTTTCTGTGTAATAGGTAGGCTATAAACTACTTATGTTTCAAATTTTGAGCTCCTAGGCCATCTAGAAATACCTTAGATTATTGATGATCGGTGAGTCAGTGAGTGACAAAACTAAGGAACTTTGACATGCGGTAATTTTTAAACTACAAGTTATAATTGAAATCAAACAAGATCATTATGTAACTCATGTTATGGCCTACACGTCACAGAAAATTCAGACTTCTAGCTGTAACCAGCGCGAAATTACAGACGGTTGAAAATGGCCTGAACGGCTTCGAGAAAAGGATGGTACGGCCGTGCCTTTTTTTGCTCGACTTGGCGGGGGCACTGCCGTGCCCCCAGATGTGTCACAAGTGTGCAAATAATGTAAGTGTGCATGGGTGCGTATTTATTCAGTCCCATTTTACTGGACTCTGAAAAGCACTTTATGATTATAAATATACGGCTTAATTTAGTTAATCTCGAAATTTAAATAAAATGTTATTTTTCCGGAGATAATTGCAGCGACTATGATCGTAGGGGAAGCCGGGGATAGTTTGTTATTCAAAGCATTAGGTAAATGAGTTATGTATTCGTAGTTTACTTTCGATGTTTCCATTGATTCAGTTTAATTATATATTTTATTTGTTATACAAGGGTGCAAAGTTGTATTTTACCCGCGAGTATGAAATGTTTTAACATACGAGAAGTAAAATACATATGCACCCGTGTGTAACACAACACTTTTCCCCTCAATATAGCGAGGAAACTCAAAATAGGTAATTATTTGTTCACATTACAATCATCATCAGGTTAATGATAATAATTTTCGAAATGCATCAGGGCCATTCCATATGAAATCATCAGATTCTGATTTAATTCCGCGCTGACTGATTTTTAAACAGTTTGAAAAAAATCAAGGATGATAGTCTTAAGTAAGTTGTACGTACTACGTACACCGTCAATACTTTTTTTTTTACTTGCTGCTCATCCAGATGGGGCCCGCTTTAAGTTTCAATTTACCTGTTTTTGAGGTTCCACGAGAAGCGATGTTAATTTGTTTCGGTAACTAATATACATTTTTTATATATTTTTTCTGATTCTCTAGTAAACGTTCTTTAAAATGTTATTATCAATATGCATCAAGCTATTTTACTTATTCCATCATAAATGTTGAAAGTTTTGTGAATATTTTCAAATTCCGCCCATTTTCTATTGGATTTTGCAGCATGTCTACTGGGCTTAGGGAATTAATATTTTTTTACTGTATAGTACAAGTATTGCTCTCATAAAATAACTGAGGGTTTGATCACAAACTTTTCATTTAGCTGAAAAAAAGAATGGTAAAGTAGGCCGTTTTACGAAATTGCTCAACTTTGACTTCAAATTTCATCATGTTTGGCAATATAAAAAAATCCAAAAAGTTATACAAAAGATAGTACCAACTCTATTCTATAGGAATCCGTTTAATTTGGTTTGTGTTTTCGATTTCTGTGAGAATTATGATTTTTTTAATGTCCATTTTTCGGAACTTTTTACGACTATTTTCCGGCGCTCTATGACTTCACTATTTTAAATAAAACACATTAAATTATTCATAACTATATTTTATTACTCATTAACAACAACAAGAACCTTTATTTAAGCTGCGATGTACGTAATTAAGTATGTCAGTGTGTATGACCCTTGTGTTAATGCACGATTTACGAATTCATGTTCATATCATGCAAAAGTCAGCAAAAAAGCTTGTCACAAATATGTAATGTATATATGTGCGTGTGTGTGTGTAAAGTACCTGACTACCTTTACGACATTAACATTTTTGGAGTAGGAATATCTTCCGGCTCGTAAGGTGCCGTTTGAAACTGGCACAAAATTATGATACGACCTGGTATTTTCTATTGTTATCGCATTATTGAATCAACATCATTACTCTTATCTAAAGACAGTAGGCATGTGTAATAAAACCTATAAGTACCCTGTTTCAGACGTATTATAAGATGTGCCACTAGCAATTTCATGCTTACCATCAAGAAAGTGGTGTACCACTTTTTTGGTTGACTGTACATAGTAAACGAGGGAATCAACAATCATTATTTTGTTGTTTATTACGTTTATAAATGTTGTCCGTGATAAAAAAAAAATATTAACTTAAACAACTACTTTGAAACTTCTTGCTAACTTGTAGATTTCAAAAAATCATATCTCTTTCAAAAATCAATAACACAATATAAATACAGATGATTCACAAAGAGCAAAGTAAGTTCTTCTCTTCTGTGTACTTTTCAGCTCTTTAAACTTTGCCAAACATGTTTTTTTTTAACGTCATAAAAAGCAAATTCTACAAAAATGGTTTTGTAATTTACTGTTTTTTTAAGTCAGAAGAACTAAATTCAAAAATATTGTTAAAGTTTTCATTTAAAGACTGTTTGAGCTTGTTAATTCAAAAAAAAAATACCTGTCTAGACCAAGCGAGCCATCCAATAAAAGCTACTGAACATCACTGAACATTAGCAAAATAACATGAAGTTTTAGAAGTTTGTCATACAATGAGTAATAAAAATATACATACTGTAATACATACATGTACAAGTACACATATTAAATAGTAAATCAACATATAATAAAATTCAGTTTCACACATTAAAAAAAAGTTAAAGCAATTTTCATCGACCTCAAAAATCGCTTATTTTTAAACTTCAGACCTATGTTATCTGGCTGTTAGGCTGTTTAAAAATTAAACAACTACGGTTTTATGTAAAGCATACCTATATTATCATCCATGATTTTTTACATACAATTCGGAAAGCATGCAGCGCACCTCATTTGATGATTTCATATGGAATGGCCCATCATGTATTTAATGCATTTAATCGCAGTAAACTTAGCACGAAAAAGTAAACGCAGCACGATTTTAACACATTCCTGTAGTTGCACACCAACGCCAATGCATTATTAAATCATTCTCATTCATTATTTTTACAAAATTATAGCAAAACACTCTGAAAGTTGTTTAGTTTACTATTTTTATGCGTGTTCGAGTCGGTGAATAAAGATTATATAACCTATAATATTCATTGACAATGTTGACATTTTCTGCGTTTTGTGATTGCATCTAGTCATCTTATCATCATTCACTAAAACAATGGTTACGTATGGAATTTTAGGATTTATGTCTTAAAATCATCATATTATATAAAGGTTTGTGTTTTACACTAAATTCTCAAACAAATTATTTAATTATCATTAATGTGGAACAGCTTCCATGAGCATTTTACACGTTTTGTTATCTGTTAAACGAATGCTACTTCGCGCTACGCTCCAAGGTCATTACTTTGTCACACAAGTGAATAATATGCGTTTTACCCGTTCGTATTAAAGGATAAACGAGCGCTTTACGAGTTAGTGAGGGGAAAAATATATTATATGTACACACCTACGCCAGATCTCGGAAATGGTAGAGATACGCTTACCGGGATCGATTGAGACTATTGTAGACTACAACCACGATAGTGCAGTACCGGGCAATGCTCATCGACATCACCATCCCCATGACTAGAACCTCGTGAAAGCCGGGAAGGACAAAGCCAGTAAGTACCTAGCATAGACCAACCTAGAGTTGGCTCACGAAGCAACCGACATGTGGGATGTTGATTTGGCGGTCGATTGTTTCTGCGACAGGTTCCATAGAGACCACAACATCTCAAGACTTAAGAGGCTCTTACTAAGTGGCTGGATCAAGGGTCAGATGCAAATCTTGAACAGTCAAAGGCAGAATAGGGTGTGTATAAAAATGCCCAAAAATATGTCCCAGTGCACTTTAATTCTGTGTAATAAGAACGTCGTAACATAGTTATAAGAGGATTTTTCGGGACATACTTTTGCACTTGACTGAACCGATGGTGGAGTAGTCATCCATCCCCGGTCTCCCCTATTAATCAAATATTCGTCAATATCGACCCTGAAAACGGAATACATTTGTGTTCATTTGTTTGTATTCGTAATTATCTTTATTTAAGCTGAATATAGGTGTGCTGTGTTGCTGAAAATATGCTACACCAACAATCGTCGATTAAGAATTCGTACCGGTTGAGACTGACTCACTCTTCCTACCTTCCTAGTTCATTTAAGTATTTAAAATATGCTGCAGACCGAGGCTAACTAAACGCCTCTCCGAGGCCGGAACAATTAAATATAGGAGTTAATGTTTTGAATAATGCACATTTTTATATCAGTTGATTACGGCATTTGTTAGTTATTGAATATTACATTATGTAACAACAGTTTGCGCCAAAGTGTTACAAGACATGCATCTTATAAACTAATAAACTTAACTGGCCTCAGCCGATGTCTGATCTATCTCGCTCTCCCCTGTTCCCTATCTCCCTTTTATTCTGAAACCGCCGTTAAAATACAAATAATATGTATATTGTTTGTTGTGTACGCCAGCCGGATATCGGGCTGAACGAATCTTGTAGGTGCTGCGAGCTTGTCTCCTCCATTTATGGGTGGTGGCATCACAGATACAAAATACTGTAAGCAATGGTATTTTAAAATTCCGAACTTTCCTGACAAACAAAACTAAAAGTGAAAATCAGCAATCCACCCAGTGTGTGTGTTGTAGTTTATATATTCTGTGGTGTTGTTGTTGCGGTGAACGTTGTTGCGGCGCCTCGCCTACTGCCGCTCATCCGCCTGCTGCAGCACCGTGAACAGCGAGTACGACGTCTTCACGATCTGCAACAACCAATCGCCTATTCAATCTTAATTGGGATAAAACAATAGGGTATCTTACGATGTAATATAATTATGTATAATTTCAGATTATTTCGTTTTGACGGTAACGACCGTCGATTTTTTTGATTTGTGCCATTATATTAAAGTAATTAAAAAAAACATAAAACGGCATATTTCCGCAAGGGTTTTTTCTAAGCTCAATTTATTATATTAATATAAGTATAGCTCAATTTAATATAATAGCTCAATTTATTAGTGATAGATACGATGAAAATAATGAATGATGAAAACTATTGAAAACCTAATCCCTGTAGAATAAACAACATTTTTTGTTATGAAAACTTTACGAATTATGATGAACGCACCTTTTCATATAGCCGCAGAACATCGAACGCCACGATTTCCCCTTACAATGAACCAATTCAGTGGCGTCATTAGTAAGGAGAGTGTTTTTAAGAAAGTTGGACTTTACCTAAATTGTACACGATACATTATAGTATCTCAGCGAGTTTATTTGATATTGAAATAGTTTTAACAGTAATATTGATAAATTTATATAATTTAACAGTCATGACACAGTAATAAATAGTAAAAGAGCCTTTTGTAGTGTGCTTCAAATTAATGTCATTCGATAGTTGGATGTGTCCGTTAAATGGTTAAAGCATGGTTTTAAAGTTGGTGATAATGTCTATCGGTGAGTGATAGACAGATATGAGTTGGTAGTAGTGTGTGTGTTCGTGCGTGTGTGTGTGTGTGTGTGTGTGAGTGTGTGTGTGTGTGTGTGTGTGTGTGTGTGGGCTGACCGCCATGAAGGAGGCGAGCGAGAGCGTGGCGAAGCCGCCGGCGGAGAGGCGCGCGGGGCGGCGCGCGCGCACCATGGCCAACAGCAGCCCGCGCCGGAACCGCGCGCCGCACGCAGGCCACCCGCACGAGTACGCCGCCGACGCGATCTCAATGCTCTGCACAAAATACTTAATGCATCTCATCTCATTGTCATTCTCATTCTAAAAGATCGTTGATATGAGAAAGTACAATAATTTATGTAGGTTATCATTCATTATCAATCATCATACATTGCCTTAGTAACAATAATAAGGCAATATAGCTTTATTATACCTTTTAATGACAAAACTAACTAAACATTCACAATGTGCAAACTATTGATGAAATGGATAACTGCTGCATTGTAAGTCCAGTCAAGGGCAAATCTAAAAATGTGCTAAAATATTTATGTCTCACAGTCACACTTTATTCTGTGTGAAATGAACGTCGTAACATATTTTAAGAGGATTCCTTCGATACATAAGTATTGTTGCAGTTCATTAGTTAAAATTATTAGGTACCTCTTCTGAAAGCTGATTGCCTTGATAACAGTATATGAAGACTTGGAACAACATGTTCAGAAGATAGGTGCCCATCGAAGCCAGGCGGACCAAGTTTCCAGTTTGCTGAAAGAAAGCAGTACATACTATTAGAGTAGGTACGTAATGGTTTATTTGGCGTAATATAATACAGATCAATACACAGTACTAAGCAGTAAGGACGTAAACACCAAAAATAATGCCGATGCCACTTAACATGTCGCTGTCGTGGCAATTATCACGATCACGACGCTGGTTTTCAGAACAACCGAAATAAAGAGAACAACAGGATGTAAAACAAAAATCCTCCTCCTCCTTGCGTCGGCGTCGTATTCCTCAATGCTGAGGGTGGTGAAGTCCTCTTAGGATTAACTTCTTTCTGACGGTGTCCCGTGTCCCGCCATCTATGCCTGTTCTTCGCATCATTTAGAGCGCTGTGTAGTTGGGTGTCTAAGCGGAGCGAACCTGATCTGACCACCTTGTTGGATTGCGTCCCCTAGGTCGTTTGCCATCAACCATCCCAGTGCTATTAGCTGTTCAAGGTTGTGGCCCTCCTTTCTGGCAATGTGTCCGAAAAACTCCAGTATCCTGCGAATACAAATGGTCGACAGTCTCGTCTTGATGTTGAGCTCACGCAGGATTGATACATTTGTGCGAAAAGACAAGAAAGAGAAACAAAAATAAGAGTAAATAATCATGCATAATGTAGTAAATAAAGAGCTTCGCCTGCTCCGGGTCAGCGAGCCCTGGCTGCTGCGGTGACGCAGATGATGATCATGGAGACGCCGAGCTGCGCGAAGAGCGGCGCCGTGAAGCAGGCCTGCAGCTGCGCGGTGGCGACCAGCGCCGCCTGGTGGCGCCGCGCGGCAACCTCCAGCACTTGCTCCCGGCCAGCGAGCCCTGGCAGCGACATACCGCGGTGAGCTGGAAGGCGGTGACGCAGATGATGATCATGGAGACGCCGAGCTGCGCGAAGAGCGGCGCCGTGAAGCAGGCCTGCAGCTGCGCGGTGGCGACCAGCGAGGCAACCTCCAGCACTTGCTCCCGGCCAGCGAGCCCTGGCAGCGACATACCGCGGTGAGCTGGAAGGCGGTGACGCAGATGATGATCATGGAGACGCCGAGCTGCGCGAAGAGCGGCGCCGTGAAGCAGGCCTGCAGCTGCGCGGTGGCGACCAGCGAGGCAACCTCCAGCACTTGCTCCCGGCCAGCGAGCCCTGGCAGCGACATACCGCGGTGAGCTGGAAGGCGGTGACGCAGATGATGATCATGGAGACGCCGAGCTGCGCGAAGAGCGGCGCCGTGAAGCAGGCCTGCAGCTGCGCGGTGGCGACCAGCGCCGCCTGGTGGCGCCGCGCGGCAACCTCCAGCCGCGACCACGCCTCCGCCTCTTGCTCCGCGGTCAGTTTGCCCTGTGAATACAGGCTTGATGCGGTTTTGGATTATGAACTCTATTGAATATTCGACTTGTTTATGTTGTCAATAGGCTTTGATCTTATCTTATCTTATTGGTGGGGCCCTTACCGATACACTTCGACCCATTGGGATCTTTTGTGTAAATAGGCTTTGATTGTTTTATACTATCGTTGCTCGAGCTGATTTTTAGGTACCTAATGCAGTATTCTATTTTTTATTTTATTTTATTGTATTCTCTCAAAGAGCTGCGCTTTATGGATGCAATTGCTAATGCTCACGATCCTCAGTACACTACACGAAGTAGCTACATAGTAAGTAAACAATCCAGAACTTGTCAAGCAAGACTAAACTTACCTACTTACTTTCCTAAAAGGTTTCCAAAAAAGTCAAACCTGTGCATTCGGGGTAAGATCGTCAGTGAGAGTAGCAAGTCGCAGCGCAGCGAGGCGCAGCCGGCAGCGCGCCTGCGCAGCCAGCGCGGTCACCAGCGTGTCCTTGCCCACATTGAGGTAGGCGGCCACAAACAGCGCGCCCACCTGGTGCAGGTACGTCAACTCGTACGCCGGTGACGCCGACGTGTCGTATGGGTACCTGGGCATACACACTCGTCATTTTTCTAGCGTGTTTCTTGGGATTTGCCGCTGCTGAGAAGCCCCAGGCTTCGCTTTAGTTGCCATTCATTTTTATGAAAGCGATTGCCATCTATCTAACCTTTAGTTTGATTTCCTCACGACTCTATGTTACATAAAATCAAATTATGTTTCAACCGAAAAATTTATGGCACCTTCGGATTTTCTAGCCTTTAGTCCACCACCGGCACCATTGGATTTAAAGTTAGAAAGCGCATACATACTCAACAAACTAAAATTAACATCGTCCTTAGCATTTGTCCTCTGTAGGATTAAGACTTCATTTCATTTATTTCATTTCCCGGCTGTCCCGGTTGTCCCGGCTGTCTCGGCTGCTCCTGCAACACTCGCAGCAGGAGACTGACCAGGCTCGCAGCGGCAGCTGGTTCCTCTCCGCGCTGCCGGCCCAGCCCGCCACGTCACCGTCGCCAGCAGTGCGGCAGCTGCTGCAGTTCTCCCTGCTACACCTGCAACACTCGCAGCAGGAGACTGACCAGGCTCGCAGCGGCAGCTGGTTCCTCTCCGCGCTGCCGGCCCAGCCCGCCACCGTCACCGTCGTCAGGCACAAGTACAACAACTGTTGTAGTTTCGTCTCCCGATTGCAACTGCAATATAATATTTAACATACATACTTAATAGCGATAAGTTAGTGCTCATCCATTATTGGCTGGTCCCACATCGAATGTGGACCAAGAGATGAGATTACACGGGTGTCTGAAGACAAGAACCTATCGTTTTAAATTGTCCTGCTGTAAACATAATCGAGAACAGAGTGCACGAACTGTGAAAAGTGATAAAATATTGTCAGAAAAATAATATATTTCCACACGGATTTGGCCTCATACCTAGCTGTTGTGACCTTGTAATTATTCCAGACACTGATCACAATGCACTAGTATCGCAGAGTGTCTAGTAGCCCTGCGAAATTACCTCTGGACGATCTCCCTGCCGCGGCCGGTCTCGTCCGACAGCAGCCGGTCGGCTTCGTCCGCGAGCGGGCGCAGCGTGCCGGCGTGCGCCACCACGGCCGCGATCTTCGTGGTCTGCGCCAGGTTGGTGAACAGCACGAAGGCCGTGCCCGTCATCAGCGCCACGTCACCCCAAATCAGGAACAAGTCCACTACCTGGATTATCAGGTACGTCCCTGGAACGCAGGTCTAGTTCAGTAAGTTCCCTAATAGCGTCAGCTACACATAAGGGGTATGTAAGAAATTATCCTTATAAATAATTTAATAATATTTTTTAGAAATTGATAACGCATACCCCCTAAATCGGATTCCTTTACCTCAAAACACTCTGAAAATAAACAGTTCATTCCTATAACTGAAACCTGTGCCGACTTTTATTTTGATCATTATTGCGCAAAAGAAAAAACTTATATTTCAAAAGGCGACGTTAATGCCATAAGGAATTCTCTACCAGTCAACCTTGAGGCGACGCAGGATAATAATTTACATTTTTTATTTATGTCGATATTTGGGTCCTCTCACTACGAGATTATTCCAAATTGTTCCTTAATAGTTATAATAATTTTGATTGGGATCAGTCGTTTAAGGTACCTAC
>JALPQI010016799.1:0-20566 GCA_025490895.1 Thaumatotibia leucotreta
TGTGTAATTATTGTTGGTTATAATACTTAATAAAATTTTAATACTTAATTTACCCTTTGTTTCTATCCCCTAAAATTAAAAACTGAAAGATTTTTCTAAACCTATTTGAAACATTTTTGTAAATGCCTGATTACAAATTTACACGTTTTACTATCTGTCACAAAGTCACAAACCTAACTATCACTGTCAGTGTCATTTTAAAGCTAATAAAATTATCATAATACATTTGTAATTGTAACTTCTGCGTTTTCGCTTAAAATAAGAAAAGTTAAACTACGCCACATAATACAACTGAATTTTATTAAAATTTGCAATATATTTAATCTAAAATATGTTGGAGGTTATAAATGGCTTTCTTTTAGTGTACTTTATCGTTTTGTGCACGATTAGTGTATTAGTGCCTCATCTGGTTAAACCTGTAAGTACACACAATTACCCAGTTTTGAAACGACTTGTAGGTAAAAAAAAAATGATGACTGGAAAATGTATTGTATGTTCATAACAGTTTTTTTTATTGTAGATTGCAGCATGCTTCGCCAGGCCTTCTTTAGAAGAGAGAGCTTCTTTTGCAGAGGTGAAAAGACTAAAACATGAACAGAAAAGCATTTCCATGAAGGAAGAATTTGCTGCATATCACAAACTTCAGCGCAAAATTAATGAGATAGAAAATCGGCTAAAAGATAACTCTCAATCCAGGATGAGTAAGAGTCTTGCAGTCAAGGGTACAGTTCAGGTCGCTCTACAAGCCATAGTAGCATCAATCCTTGTGCTATCAGTCATCTGGTTTAGGAGAGAGCCAATAGTAGCACTCGAAGGTAATTTGTTTCCACTGTCAACAATGTTGAGGTTCCCGAGTGACACACCCAATGCTATCTCTACCCATGTGTGGGTTATGATCTCAAATCTCTCTATTAGGACACTATTGAAACCAATTGTTTCATAATTATGTAAATTTTATAGTGGATATGAATTTGGATTAAATTTGTGAATAAAAAAACAGTTTCATTTTATTATTTATTCATTAAACAAAATTACTAATATTTTATACTCAGTCCATTAAGTCCAAAGGTTTCCTCTAAAAATATTATATTTAACATACTGCTTGCCCATGATCTTTGTTATTGTTAGGAAGCTTTACATTTCCAATTCCATACATTTTTTTAACAATAGCAATAACTCACTTGAATGAGTAACACAATCTCATGCCTAGACTGAATATGAAAAACTATGCAATAAACTTAACAATAAAAACATGTTTCTCAAATGATGTGCATAATTTTGAGAATATAGAATCTACAAAATCTTGTGCAAATCAATGAACATTATTAATATTTACAAGCTCTATATCACAGCTTACAACTTACTATATTTGCCCTATAAAGAACTGCAAAACAATTTTAATTATTCACATAAAGAAATTAAGTTTTCTTGTAAGTATAACAAGTCTGGCCTTGATTGTGAAATATTTTTAGACATTTTATTAAATTTTATTTAGTGTAACATTGTAAATGTTACTGACACACCTTATAAAAAAAAACTAAACAATATATGGCATTACTATAAATAACATTTAGTTGATTCATGAAATTTTAAATGACTTTGGTACATGTTTGTTATTACAAACAGATTTAATTCTCCATGTTTAGTAGTAATAGAGAAGGTATTGTAATAAAAACTGGCATCATGCAATATTAAAAAATATTTTTTTAGAAATAAAACTATGAAAACGGATAAACTCGCGTATATTAACTAATTTTAACTTCATTCCGACGTTTCGAACACTTTACAGGGTTCGTGGTCTGCGGATGACTGACAATGGAGGAAATTTGATAGATCTACCTCCATCAAAATAAGAAAGATAAGTACAAAACTACCCACCAAAGAAAAATTACTAAACCACAGACAATAAATTTTAAGGGTGGATGTACATACAAAATTTGCAAATTAAGCTACCACGAACCCTGTAAAGTGTTCGAAACGTCGGAATGAAGTTAAAATTAGTTAATATACGCGAGTTTATCCGTTTTCATAGTTTTATTTCATGAGTAATCCTCGCGGTAACCGAAGAAAATATTATATTTTTTTAGGTTTTTGTTTTACAAAGTACACAAGAAAATACACCAAATGTTTTGACACAAGGAATGAAACTATTTTGGCACAAACTCAGTTTTCATACTACTTACTACATTAATATTTACATAAAATGGCTAAATCAAGGCACAGCAAAAAAGCACAAGACTAGACTACTGACTACAATCAATCATCCTGAAAAAATAAAATAAAGGAAAACTATCTTTCCTTATATTGTTGTGTTCATTCAATTTTGCGTATACATATCAGTCACACCAGCATTCTTTTAATGCCAAATATGTTTAAACCTCTCCTTGTAACACAACCATTCAATAATTTATCAGTTCTATAACTTCTATATTACATAACTATCAGAGTCTGTTAAATATTATCAAAATATTTACATGTTCAATCCTTTCTGTTTTCATTATTTACTGTTGATCTAGGGCAAACTGTAAAGCCGGAACTAATAACGCAAATTAAGATTCTTAATTACATAGCTCCAGTTACTAATACTTCTAAAACCTCATAACAATTTCTATAAAGGTATAAGATTTTCTTTCTAACCATGAGGTGTACTAGGCTTACTCAGGAACTAATTGAACATGATGTTGTTTCCATTCCTACACATATCCAGAACTGTAGGTGCATGATTTAAAAAACAACACTATATGTAATATGTATGCCACATTTAGGTAAAGATTTTAGTAAAAATCTTGATTAAGTAGATGGACATGTATACTAGTAAAGTGTGTAACAATTACAACTGTAAATATAATAAAAATGAGCACATTTTTAGGTAATCTAGATCAAGTTTATAATCATGTGGATGAGGCGAGAAAAACTATCCACTTCTACTCTGGCTAGTCTCTGGCTACTCTTGACTGTCAATTTTTTGATGACTAACATTTCTACGAAAATTATTTACAAACTCTTTGCATTTAGTGAAGACAGATCACTTCAATAAATTTACAAGGTAGTACGTGAGATAACTAGTGACATAAAGACATAACTACTTCAATAGTGTTAAATTTTACAGAATGTTTTACTATGTCTCCTTTACTTTTTATTCACTAATTTCCAATTTTTAGATCATTACGCCTCAGAATTACGAGGGTTACAATTTGGCGAGAAAAGTAAAGGACTCGCATTTCAGTGAAGAGTCTGCTAAAACCTAATCTCATGTAGACCAAAAAAATTACTCAATTTCATTGGTGATGGGCTGAAGTGTAGTATAAAATGGTGGCGCTTAGAAAAATTGCACCTACATCTATGGCCTCAGCTCTCCTCATAGACAAGAAAACCTGTACAGATGTCGCATAGGGCAATCTCCGCTATTTCGCATATAGGGACAAACCTATATATAGGTTAGCGGGCACACTTATGATTGGTACATGGCTATTGTACTATCGTTCGCTCACTTCTCCTTCGCATCTTTTGGTGGAAAAAATCATAAAGCAACCAGTTTTCCTTGTCTATGGTTATCCTAAACGCATCAATAAGCGGTGTACTATCGACGTGTTCTAACTTTGAACCATCTAGCTACAATGTCTGGTTTCTGTTGGGAGTGCTAGCTAGGTGTTCTCGTAGAAGGAACTGTTGAAGTGGGTCGTGAGGAGGTACACCACGGCTTCGTATGTGGACATCATGATAGCTGTGTTCGGGATCTGGCGGACGAGTTGTGTGCCGAGGCCCCTGTTGACAACGGTTTTTATTATAACAAGAAAAATATCAAAAGGCATGCTAATCGATGCTAGTTGCATCGAAATACGAACATTTTTAACACAAGTGTTGTGTCGCCGGCATAAGAGTACAATCATTTCGGTCACACATGCGTGTCACTGGCATAGGAGTTCTAATAATAAAATTGCGATCGGTGTAGTATTAGGATTTAGTGAAACAGTACCAGGGACGAACGTGCAAGCGAGACTATGGATTTTGTCTTGGCCGAGACCGAGACTAGTACTAGTACATACAATTTTAGGTCGCAGCTGAGAATGTCGGTCGGACCTGTACATTAATAAAGTTGAAGGAAATGTAAGTTACCTATAGACTCCGCGGTAGCCCTCCTCCATCCAAACAGTGTGCAGCGTCTGCCAGAACTTGCGGTATTTGTCGCCCTCCTCCCGCAGCCGAGTCCGCGCCACCTCTGCACAAATCATGTATCAAACATTATAATTTGGACAATATATTATTACCCCCTTATTCATAAACGTCTCCTAACTTTGCAAGGCGATAATAGTACATTACTATAGAGGACGGGAAACAAAGGGTTACAGGCCAAGTAGATATATCTGGCCGAAGGAACTGAGGCCAGATAGGAATACGCGGCCTGCAACCCTGTTTCTCGCCGAGATTTGTATAGTGCTTTTCTCAAACCTGCCATGAAATAAAACGAACTGATTTCGCCGAACCATACTATTTGATTTGTAAATAAACCAATAGTACAGTATCGTACAACATTAAAAAAAAACATTCGCGCCTGACTTTTTTTTTAATCTGTTTGAGGTATCCTTTTACCTGGTGGTATAGACATTAGTTCTTAGGTTATTTTTTTTTCTGTGGCTGAATGTCAAGACATAGTGTCACAATTTGACGTTTCAAAACAAAAGACAGTTTGTTTGCAGTCCTAGGTGTGAAATAAATACATGAAATCTCTTTACATATCATCTTAGCATATGCCACCGGATACATAGTATTTCCGGGTTTAATTTAAAGTAAGTAACATCAACATTCCGTAGCAAGTTTGAGAAAATATTATTTTCATCACACTTGCTGTCCAATCGCGCCATTGCTTGCATACGTAGCGGGAGTAATAGAAAAGTGAAATCCCCTAGAGAGTAATAAAAATGTCAGTACCTTACGACATTTAATAATATTTTGTCTTAAAACTCGTTTTTTTTCGAAAAAAAGTGTGATGAAAAACATTGTATACATCACGGGCGGTAAGCGGAATACTAACTCGAGCCATTGGCCCTCTAATGCAATCTATTATACTCGTCAGAGTCATGGGTGCTATATCGGAAGCATATACGAACGTTGGACAGGTTCCACCTTAAGTGCTTGCGTGACATTTTAAACATTAAGTGGTCGGATCGGGTTAGAAACACCGATGTGCTTCGACGGGCAAAAGTCTGCGGCATTGAGGCGTACTTAATGCGGCGTCAGCTTCGGTGGTGTGGGCACCTGACCAGAATGTCTGACGAAAGGATGGCTAAACGCATTTTCTTTTCTGAACTTCAAACGGGCAAGCGGAAACAAGGCGGCCAGTTTCTACGATATAAAGATGTTCAGAAAAGACACATGAAACGATGCGACATAGACCCATTCAAATGGGAGGACAAGGCCAGTTGCCGTCCAGAATGGCGGCGCCTGATCCAGCAAAAGGTGGAACTTTTTGAAGAGCTGCGGAGAGCTGATTTAGATGCCAAGCGTGATGCGTTTAAGGCTGAACCTCCAAGGGTGTCCTCACGTGTAGTAAATGTTTGCGCACGTTCGCTAATAAAATTGGCTATTGCAGTCATTTAAGGGCACATGAAAGGGCACTCCATCGAGCCCTTAATTAAGTAATGTGTCAAGTTGCAGTCGCTGTAGCCGAAATCGGCTAGGAGAGATATATATATATATATATTAATGCATATGAAGCCAAATATGGCCACTTTGGTTTTGGACTCTATTGACTGCTGTTAGGGTTCAAATTTGAAATGCATTTTTGCCTGTCTTATGCATTAGAGGGTTAAAAGCCCTCCGCCTACGGCGTCTGGCTTCTTACATATAATATCTGCGGGCGTATTTCACGATATGTGTCAAATGCTATGGGAAGTCGGCTATTTGTTTACCTTTTTTTTACTTTCAACTCAAGAATAATGCACAAATATTGACCCTGTTAAGGCTGATGGCTGATCCATCATATTTGTTGTGTCTGAACGAAACATCACTCGTGTCACATAACCTGCACAATTACTTATCTGCAGGGACATGATAAGATGACATATTTGATTGTCGATGAACCCCTAGTCTGCTAGATTAGATGTAGGTACTGATGTACTTTTCAACACTCTTATTCTCACAGGAATAAAGTCTAATATTACGAAACTGTTGGTATTTGGTAGTTAGAACATTGTAATTTTCTCAGACAAGCGATTTTCCATCTATTATTCAAGATTCGTGTCGTTCTAGTTTCGATTGACCTAGATGACGATAATGAAAGATAAATCAACGAGGGATTAAAAGAAACCTTATTTTTACTGTTTAATCAGCTTATCATGAGCACACTGAATTAATTCAAATGTCTACTATGATAAAAAAGGAGTTCCGAGTTCTGACGTTTATGCGGTTGCCATAGAGTCTCGTAATTTCAATCAGTTTATACATTTTACAGAAATTGTCTAAACCAACAAAATCAAAGCTCGTTCTAACTCTTGTCATTGTCATACAGGATTCATAGAGTGAAGACACGACATCTAACAGCATGCGTATAGTACATTTTCCTTATTGAAACTGGTCGTTTAGTATGAGACACGTAGGTAAGCATGCGTACGTATAACGTCACACCGCAGATGATTCCAGCGTATTCCTTTGGGAGACGAAATAGCTTTCAGCTACAAACACAATACAGCGAGTTGACAGTCAATATGACATTTTGTTGACAACGAATTAAGACCGGACACCGAATAAAAACCGGCAACCAAAACAAGAGACGAAATGGAATAAAGATGAAATGATAAGGCGCGATACCGACTGAGGACATAATTCACCTTCACACATGCTTAAACCGCATGTAAGTAGTTCAGTCGTGTGCAAAAATACGTATCGATAGAAGTAGCAAATAGATTATTTAATCGTAATAGTAGTAGTATCTATTTGCTGCTTCTATCGATACGTATTTTTGAAGCCTTAATAGCCAAGTGCAGTAATTTTCTGCACTTGGCTATTAAGGCTGACATATTTCGGCGACTGCCTTAGAGAAGGTATCAACTCCCAGGAACTAAGCAATCCCTTGACAAATTCGGCAGGCGATTTTATGCTAGCACCATTAGCTACTTCTTTGTATTAACAAGCTATGAGCTTTATTCTAAAGCCGATTATCACTATTATTTTCTCGAGCCGTGAGAAAAAAAAGAATAGAGCTAATATTTATCTGATATTGTTAACTGAGGATTGAAAAACCAACATTAGGCAAGTATGTAATGTCTTGCCATACCGGGATCATGACAAAACCACAACACTCTCAACAGGCATCTTAAGGTGATGGGAATAAGCAATAAGCCATGTCCTCATTGCGGGAGTGACGAAACTAGTCGGCATGGTCTCATAAAATACTCGACAGCCCGCTCGATTCCGGCCGAGCGTCCCTCCGAAACATAACATAGTATCTTACCGTGTGGATACGCGATGCAAGAAGCGACTGTCTTGGAGAAGGCACCAGCCGCCATGAACTCTAGAAAGTCCCTGGGCGACCGAGTATCGCTTGAGATCCCGTCCTGTTCCGCGTTAATACACTGGCTATAACGTAAGTGTCTTACCGTGTGGATACGCGATGCAAGAAGCGACTGTCTTGGAGAAGGCACCAGCCGCCATGAACTCTAGAAAGTCCCTGGGCGACCGAGTATCGCTTGAGATCCCGTCCTGTCCCGCGTTAATACACTGGCTATAACGTAAGTGTCTTACCGTGTGGATACGCGATGCAAGAAGCGACTGTCTTGGAGAAGGCACCAGCCATGAACTCTAAGAAGTCCCTGGGCGACCGAGTATCGCTTGGGATCCCGTCCTGCCCCGCGTTAATACACTGGCTATAACGTAAGTGCCTTACCGTGTGGATACGCGATGCAAGAAGCGACTGTCATGGAGAAGGCCCCAGCCGCCATAAACTCTAAGAAGTCCCTGGGCGACCGAGTATCGCTCGGGATCCCGTGTTGTCCCGCGTTAATACACTGGCTATAACGTAAGTGTCTTACCGTGTGGATACGCGATGCAAGAAGCGACTGTCTTGGAGAAGGCACCAGCCACCATGAACTCTAAGAAGTCCCTGGGCGACCGAGTATCGCTTGGGATCCCGTGTTGTCCCGCGTTAATACACTGGCTATAACGTAAGTGCCTTACCGTGTGGATACGCGATGCAAGAAGCGACTGTCTTGGAGAAGGCCCCAGCCGCCATAAACTCTAAGAAGTCCCTGGGCGACCGAGTATCGCTCGGGATCCCGTGTTGTCCCGCGTTAATACACTGGCTATAACGTAAGTGTCTTACCGTGTGGATACGCGATGCAAGAAGCGACTGTCTTGGAGAAGGCACCTGCCGCCATAAACTCTAAGAAGTCCCTGGGCGACCGAGTATCGCTCGGGATCCCGTCCTGCGCCCGCGCCGCCATCAAGCGCGCCTTCACTCCTTCGTATAGCACGAAGTGGACGACTGTCTCGCTTATACCCATGTAGGATGCCGTTATGCCTTTGTAGAAGCCTTTTATACCCTGAAATTAAGTTACGTTATAAGATTCTCGTTCTTTCCTGATCAAAATCCGGGAAATATAAATATGAAGAATTTATTTCAACAACCTTAATTCTAATATTAACATAGTGCATTATTAATATATCAAAGAACATAGCTATTACATGTGCCTAAACTAGGATCAGTATCTTAGCCGAGTAAACATTAATCCATTATCCATTGATAATAGATTTTTTAAAAGGGTTTAACTATTTGTACGAATGAGATAAGTTTCTTAAAAAGTACTTAATGTCAAACCTACCTAATATGAAAATAATAAAAATTGACAATTAACAAACGAGTTTTGATACCTACGTACTCATACATAGGCACGTATGTAGAATAAAAAATGCATTGACTAAACTTCGACCTTAACGTCTGAAAAGTTATTTAAACAGAACATATAATTTAAAACTCTTGTTATTTGATCATTTTGACATGTCATATTTACGGAGATAAATTAAATAAACTAAACGCTATATTAATAAACTGCAACACAATATAATGATTATGTCTTCTATATTTATTTCGATGCTAATATCTTCATGTAGATAACGAAAGTTTTCCATATTTTTGCGATCAACAAACGGAGCGCATGCTTCGCCCGCGTGTGAACGCGTACGTTAAAAACAATGACGAAATTATTAGACAAGATAACACTTCGCGGGGAACTGCATTTTTACAAAACAGCATATAATGCTCGAGTAAACGAGCTATAATTATAATTCGTATGAAGATAATTGAAGTTGTGCATATGGGTTCAAATTTGCATTGACTGCTTTGAGCTCGTAGTCATCTTAATTTTATGATCGTTGTTACGTATTCATATCGTGTCGCATATTTTTAAAATTTTGAGCTCTGTCAGTTACAGCCTGTCATACCAAAGCGAACTTTATTGCATTGCATTTATGAGGTTTAAAATGTTTTATCTTACCGTTTTAGCGTATATCCTTTTTATACATTGCACAGCGGTCACGTTCTGTCCATCGAGTTGTAGCCTCGTTTTTACGAACCATATCGGATTGGTCATTGTGCAAGAGACGAAACCTGAAACATCAAAGTCACACATAGAATACAGGTTTCTGGGATTTATTTTAAGTAAAATCCGAAAGTTGCCCTGTTCCATACATCTCTTAACTTCACTACATAGTATAAAATATAGTCACTTTTTCTGTCCCTATGTCCCTTTGTACGCTTAAATCTTTATAACTACGCAACGGATTTTGATGAGATTTTTTTTAATAGGTAGAGTAATTCAAGAGGAAGGTTTTTATGTAGGTATAGTACCCGTGCGAAGCCGGGGCGGGTCGCTAGTATAGTATAAATATAACATGGGCTATGGCCCACCAAGGGCTATAGCCTATTTTCTCGCCCAAGAAACGAACGAAAGATATAATTTCCGTCTTAGTAAAAGTGACACATATTTGAATTAGATCGCTGGCTGTTCACACTGCCGGCGAGTTAATTTCATTTTCATTTCACTGCTCGCTACTCGCTGCTCTTTCTCTCCATCGCCGATGGCGGAACCAGTCCTTAAGGAGTGTACATTTCTAATTGAAGATATAATAAATAACCAAACCAAGGACCAAGACTAAGGAGGGGATCGACCGGGGCTACAGCCCTGGGGCCTCCACAAAAAAGGGGCCCCCACAATAGAGATTTGGAAAACAAAATTCTAATTCCAACTAGTAATTTTTTTTAAGTATTGAAAGTGATCTACTCCGGGAACTAGATTTCATCGAAATCACCAACGATTTTTCGGCGAAAACAGTTCGGAAGATTTAATTTCAGATAATTCTCGTTTCCGATTATATTTATGTGTTTGTTAAATAATAAAATAATGTATACTTGTTTCCACAAAAAAAAATATTCAAAAACTTGACTAAAAAAAAAATTGTCTACTTCATTTGGAAAATAATTGGGAGGCCAGGGGCCTCCACTTCTTTGTTGCTCCGAAGGCTCTCAACCTCTAAATCCGTCCTGATGACCCATAACGTTACTTTGAAATGCTTCCTGAGTGACCAAAGGTTCCAATGTGTACTGGACAAGTGGACATGTCTCAATCTTCTAGAAAATATGCCATTTACCTGCAGCACTGGCAGCCGACAGATGCACAATGGGGGTGTCAGGCGCAATGTTCTGGTTCAATATAGCCTTGGCCTGAGAATATGTGCAGAAGTAAATGGCCCTAGATGGAGCCACGCCCACAATGTTTGGCCCTAGGCCCTTGAATAGCGCCTTTGGACCCTCGGTTTGGACAATGTGCCTGGAAAAAGTAGTCTCATGAGTATACGATGATGATAGTTGGTGCTTTCATATTCATTCAGCTGTTTTCATACTAAATGTCACGTGTCATTTAGTAAGAAAATGGCTCACCCCCGCCGAGCATTGGTTATGATAATTGTGTGGATCATATTAAAATATTATGAGTGCACGTCGGGGTTTGGCCGAGGTTGCTCCGGATAAGGACCCTCTTAATGAGTCGAAACTTGTCGAGCAATCATCGACTTAAATTATGTAAGTAACCCGGTTCGATACTATTTTAATACGATAGAGTCTCAGGTTAGTTATAATTCTAAAATTGTGGGGATCGATTTGGAAGTACCAATCAATAAAATGTTTAATTTCAAGTTTGTTACTTATACGAAAATACGAAATGCACACATTACATCAATAACTCGTCTTAACTTAATAAATTAAATAAATGCCATAAGCCCTTATTATCCTTTTTTTTCCCGTATACATATATTTTACCGATAGACCAGTTACTAGGTACTCTAGTCTTATCGTTGGGCTAGGTCCAATTATGTAATGCTGACAATATAGTCCTATAATTAATCCAAGTAAACAGACAGGTGATAATATTTGACGTCAATGGATTTATCAGTAACCCCAACTTTCCACGTTAAGGTTCAACAGTCTTGACCGGAGATATCGACTATACTGGATTGTTTCCATCGAGATACCGGTACCGAGATTTGACTTAAAAATAAACGGGGGTCAGACGAATACGAGCGTCATTCCGATCACGATAAACATGACTGATCTGCTCTAATTGAGATAAAAGAGGCGTGGCTAGACGGCCAAGTAAACTTACGAGAATGAACATGAAAAGCAAATAACGTTGAGGACATAGAATAAAAAGAAAACATGTATAAAGGTTCCTTAAACGCTCTGAAGTAATTAATACTGGTAAATAGTACGGTAAAGGACCTTGATTTTAAGTATTAGTCGTATCATATTTTAATGCAGGGGAGAATTAATTTACGCATCGTTAACCCAGGCTGGGCCAACGGGTGGTAAGGAGAAGAATACCCACTAAACTCCTCTGCGATGTTGCCCTCTCTTCCGTTTAGGGAAGCATCCTGGGATCATGTACATTCTACTCATACCCTACTCTGCCGTGTCACAGTAAAAATAATATGAGACGAGACCCTTACGAGAGTTTTATATACACGGTGTTACGTCAGCATTCCGAAAGATTTTAATGCTGGATTCCTGACCATATTTAAAGTCTTTAATGTTGTATAAAATTTCCTGGATTCGGCTTGGTTTCAGAGATAATCAACCTTTTTTCGAAATAAGTTTTTCCGACGTAACTCGTCATTTAACTTCTTTTGGATTACAATGCTACCACAATGTGTTCTAATATTACCAATTTTACCACACCTTTTGCCTGACAATCAAAAAATACGGAATAGACTTGACGAAATAACCTCTACCTAAAAAAAAACAATTGAAATAAATAATTTAAACAAATTGTTGTTATGATAAAAAGTACTGGAAATGTTAAAAAGTATTCAAATCGGCCTAAAGAAAAAATAATTTTTTTTTTGGTGGAATTGACATTAGGTCTCATAATATTTTTTGTTTATTTTGATGTCTAGAATGCATAGTTAAAATCTTTCGCAATGCTCGCGTAACACCGTGTATAGTACTACATACTACATACAATCATGACTCAGCCAGTAGATAATTTACGATGCATTTCAGACCCTTATACATAAAAGCTCAGTTAATTGAAGAAAAGCGCACAGGTAGTTGCAAGAGGCTAATCTTTCAAATCCACAACACAACACGACTACCACACGTGTATTTAATTTCTTATCTATTAGCATATACACGATAACTTTGCTGGTTAAAAGCGGTAATATCCTGCTGTTTGATGGATGGGTTGCTCTTTAGATAGAAAACGTAAGCAAGTTTCAAGAATTTCCATTTTTTATAATGTAGGTACTTAAATGTAAGCCATATGCTGAAATTGTTGAGATACTAAACTTACTAAGAGTCAAGAATCTATAAATGGACGCGCTCTGTAAATATTTTTTCACTATAGGAACTGTGTATGTCATCATATTATAGTCATTAGTATTTGGATACCATTTTCACATGTTTTCCTATTTTGGTACTGCATCAACACTAAACAAATTGCAATTAGCCAACATTGTATAAGTAGGTATAGGCAGGCATTTACAAATATGACAGCAAACAAAGTCTAAATAAGTTCTCAAATATATTCAACGTTTACTTTATATTGGCTCTAATACTTCTAAAAAATAGCAATCAGGAATCATGAGTTCATGAGGTGAAATATAAGAAAGTTTATCAAAGGATTTTACTATACATATTTCATAGAAAAACCAATATTAAACTTATACAGGGTGCTCGCGAGGAAACTGATAGATTTTAACTATGCATTCTAGACATCATAATAAACAAAAAATATTATGAAACCTAATGTCAAATTCAAGAAAAAAAAAATTGTTTTTTCTTTTTTTTTTAGACTTTTTGAATAGTTTTTAACATTTCTAATACTTTTTATCATAACAACAATTTGTTAAAATTATTTTTTTTATTTTTTTTTTTAGGGACAGCTTTTTTCATCAAGTCTATTCTTATTTTTTGATTTTCAGATCAGGCAAAAGGTGTGGTAATATTAGAACACATTGTGGTAGAATTGTAATCAAAAAGAAGTTTTATGACGAGTTACGTCGAAAAACTTATTTCGAAAAAAGGTTAATTATCTCTGGAACCAAGCCGAATCCAGGAAATTTTATATAACATTAAATACTCTATATTATATGCTCAGGAATTCAGCATTAAAATCTTGCGGTTTCCTCACGAGCGCCCTGTATGTTAGGACATATGATAGGATATTTAGGTTTATACAAGAAGTATATATTACAGACTAGCCAATAAAACTGTATCATAATAGAATCCAAAACGATAAGAGAAGACAAAATGTACACGCTAAGTCTTTGACTATTTCTAAATTCTCAAAGTGCTAAGTAGATTGCCGGCTCACAATGTGCATGTGCAATGTATATTTTAAATATAAAAGTATCGACTCGATATTTTGGACTATCTCACGCACATCAAGAGCGCTGAATAAAACATTCTATGGCCACCGTCCAAGATCAATCAACGCCAACCTTAGAATACCCATTTAAAAACATGACCATGTATATCATATTATTGTGATATGATTATATATTATAGATACGTGATCTACCAGGGACAAAAATAAACCCATAATGGCAATTTTATTAATGTGAGGTTGCGTAAGTGACGTTTCGCTTCTCACTTTTAGATTTTTTAAATGTTTTCTTTTACATAGAATAACCAGGGCCGGATTTAGGGGGGGAGGGGCTCCACAAAAGAGGGGCCCCCACAATAGAGATTTCGAAAAAAAATATTCACATTCCAACTAGTAAACACTAGCCCTCTGCAACTGAGGTGACGTACCTCAGACGTATGTTCAATGTGTTGATAATAAGATACATGTCACGTGACCGACAGTGGCAGAGGGCTAGTAAAATTTTTTTTACGCTGTTTTGAGAACTTGACTGAAAACAATTGTCAACATAATATGGCAAATAATTGGGGGCCAGGAGGAAAAAAAAACTTACTGCGCTTTTTTCTCGTATCAAGAATAAGTAAAAATTAAGACAAAAGTGATAAGTACGAAAAAAAAATATCACGTAGTATGTTTCACTTGCATGACCTGACTTAACATATTTGTGTTACTTCATCATGAGTGTTTTTTTTATAAATTGGTGGCTAGAGGTCTATGTATATGTACCTATATAAACAGTCTGATAGTTGAATCAGACGGTTTTATCACACCGCAGGTAATCGCGATATCTTAATTTATTGCGTCGTTTGGGTCGTAATAAATTAGATAAACAATTCTCGTTAATCTCGTTATCAAGTGAGTGCATCTCAAAAAGGCCAATTCACAGACAAATGGTGCACTATCATCTCCCATGTTCTTACATACTTCTGAACACAGATGTATAGGAGAATGAAAATGGAATTAGCAATATACAAGTTACCAATAAAATTACAGGTAACCTTTTATGAGTCTATTTCCATTTAGTAACTTTTGAATATAATTAATTATATTCTTTAAAATTAGGATTTAACATGCAATGTTCTTTACAGTTGACGATCGCTTTTTTATTTTGTGGTTTCATTTGACCTCTAAGCTCTCGAAATCGTGGCGAAATAATATCCGAAGAAAAATACGAAGTTTTCAATTCTGTAAGCTACTCGTAATCAAAGTCAAACAAAAGTAGCGAAATGTATCCCTGATTTCAGACTGTGTCTATTGAACCAAACGAACTAAAAGTTGTACTTTGCATTATCAAATAAAACCGTGTTAGTTTTATTTGTTTTTCATGGAACGGTATCTAGATAAGGGTTATTGGGACTGGCTTTAAAGTTATCAAGTGCAAACGTTGCGAGATGGCTCTTAAAAGGCATGATCACAAATATTAGTAACTGGTACACGGTAGGAGATACATTTACAAATGAGTCTGAACTAAGGCTAAAAACTAAGACACGAACACTTAAAGAAAGATGATGCTCGAAGATGAGTCTAATAAACAAACGTTATGAAACAAATTATGAGCCCAGTAGAAAAACGATAGAAGTCCATTTGTACGTATTTTTATATTTAATGGTTTCTCTTTGTAAATAATATTTTAAAAGTGGATCTCTTTATTGATATTTGTATTTTTCCGAGCTTTATATTATAACGTTCTGATTTTTTTTCAAATTATGCACGCCGGGTAAGCGATCGAGTTCTATTGACGCCAAGACACTTTTATTAAAAATACAAATAGGTATCAATAAAGATGGTTCACGATGAAAGCCCAAGTGAAGGCCAAGTAGTCCCGGCCCAATGGCCAAGACTCAACGCACCATTGTTACATCAAAATAAATATAAAGTAAACCACGGAACCATCGTTTTCCCTCTGAACCATCTAAAATCGAAAACTTCGCACTATCCCTGATATCCTTCGATTTAGAACATAAGCACTGAGCATGGAACACGTTTTCTAATGTAAAGTTAAGTGACAGGGATAGTTAAGCAATTCCCAAAAAGAAAGAAAGTTAGCAGATTCCAATACATGTTTGGTAACAAAAAAGGATATTTTCATACAAACATTTTAGCAAATGTGGTGGATCTTGCTCAGCATCACTGACTCTACCAGCCTCCCGATTTTTATTAATATCGAAGACGTAATCCAAATGTACAAACTTTGAGAAATGCTCAGTAAGATATTCGAAATTTTCGATTTGAACACTCTTTTTCATTCATCAATTCTGCAGCCAATAAGAACAGTTTTCACAAAAACAAACGACAGTACTCACCTGATGCACTGTATGAGCGACATCCTGGACACAGGGCGCGCGGTGCCGGCGCGCGCGCACGGCTGCACCTGGCAATTGTACGACATCAGCATGCGATCAGGTTGCTGGCTGTACGCGAACATGGCGCCCATCGTACGTCGGTAGCCCCATTTAGCCTCCTGCGTTATAATACCATTGTTAGCGGCTAGGTTTCGACCCCGGAGAACGAGAACCATTTTCAGTAGGATACGTTAGGGTTTACGTAATACGTAAAGCAGGCCTTCGAGTTCACTCCGATAAATAAATACGAGCGCGAAGGCCTGCCTTATGTATCGAGTAAAACTTAATGTATCCGTCAGGTAATTCATTATACGGCTACAGTTGATAGATAAGGCGTCACGCGAAAGGTGGTTGGATTTGGGGTGATATCGTAAATCGCGTTTAACTATACACTTACACCCTTATTCATAAACGTCTCCGAACTTAGCAAGCCGACCATTTTTGTCCTTTTCAGTCTTACCATCAATATATCTAGACCGAACGGGACAAAAGGTACCTATTTACTGTTGAGGGGGTGAGGTTACTTCCTTATTTCTTTAGAACGTGTCAGTGTCTAATGGTGCATTCAGACCAAGCGAACATTCGCTATTCTAACCTCCCACTCTACGAAATTCGATCGGTACACAAAACGCGATTGGTTGATTTCGTAGAACGGGGGATAGAACAGCGAATGCTAAAAGTTTGTTTTTGTTTCTTAATGGTGTGAAATATTCAGGCGGAAAATGACGACATTTTTACAAATGTCCAGCCAAGGCGTAATCAGTACAATATAAACCCAGCATGAAGTAGCTAGTTATCTATATTCTACTTTAACATCATCAATCATTTTTCTCTTGAACATTCAAATGAATACCTATCAAGTTAGCCTCATAAATGCAATACCATTGTTAGCAGCTAACGCCAGTTTTCACACAAGTATCATTTTCCATTTTTGTAGAGCCATTTTCCAAGGATACTTATATCAAAAATTAGACAATCGATCAAGCTCCGAATTGTTATGAAAGGTATGATCTATTATTTAACCTCCTGCGTTACAATGCTAATGTTCGCGATGATGCTCAGCGCAGGGAGCGAGAACCATTTTCAGTTCATAAGGCGACAGCTCTTTACGGATTCAGGGTGGCTTCTAACACCGGACACGGTAAAAGAAAGACCATAATATGCCTAAAGACCGTTTCTTATAAGTCTTATAAATTCATACCTGGGATAACTCGGGGCATTTATACGAAAGTGATGTAGCAAAATATTTTATCGTCTAAAAATTATATCGATGTTACTGTGAATGACATCAAAATGTTATTCGGCATAAATAAATATTAGGTGCCTACTCTTCAATTAAAGTAAAAAATAAATTTAAACGGGTAGTTACGCGTTTATTTTAAAATAGTTTTCAAAATATACAATAAATATTAAAATATCAATATTTAAATTGTCATTTTGATTAAAATGACATCTGCATACTATTACTATCTGAAGAGGCCCGATATCAGATATAATTCGAACCTTTGTACGGTAATCGAGAATGTTCAATAAGCACATTTTTTATTATAATTATATCGACATCTTTTTAATCGATATCAAATCCCTATAACTTGCCCCCAGTTATCCCAGGTATGCGTTATAATATTCAAAAGTGTAAGTTTGTTGTATTTATTTATATCAAGCTTGATTGAATGATTCTTCTTCCTCTCGCTGAAGCTACTTCATTCAGTATTTCAATTGACACATCGGCTTTGGACTTGGAGTCAATACATGCACTGTTGAGTGTAGTTTGTAGATTTTATGTTCATTATTTGGTCGAAGTAGGACAAGTTTGCCACCGTCGTAGTATTAGAAAAAAGTTCAAATAAATATGTTTCTGGTCTAGAACTTACTTCAGTCGATTATCCCGATCAATGTTTGTTCCAGTAATAGCATAACATGAATGAGACTACACTTATTTACAATATTACGAAATGTATATATTTTTTCTTCCCTAGGCTGTAAGGTAGACCCTAACAACATAATATTTGGTTTAAAATTCACCTCAGATAATTTAGTTCGTACGGACGTGTGAATTATGCGCTTATTTGAATAGATACCTACATAGTCCAAACACAATATCGTGACTAAGTTGATAAGAATTGCAAATAATTGTAGTAAAGTATGTAACTCTCAGCACCGTTTGAAAATAAAGAGATGTTGCTCTACAGTTGACAAATGACCAGATTGACCAGTTATTTACGGTTTCGATTCGCAGTTTTTTACGGCAATGCAAATATTGTATACGTTGCATGTAACATAATTGGGCACCTCTGCATTACCACATAAATACCTATTATATTGGTCAACAGAAATTCTCTGATGTGATTAATAATACATACATTGTACTGTACTTATTAAAGAAGATTGGCTTGTAAATAACCCGGAAGAAACTAATTATATCCGCTGTAAGTACAACAAAACGAATGTAAATGTATTGTATCCGAGCTACATCTGAAACCGCAATGAGCCAACTTTCCTTCTAAAGCCGTTAGCCACATTTTTGGCTACGCGGATGAATACATTTATACCATTGTTGGCACTATAATAGCAATCTTCAGTAATAAGAAAATGCAAGTCTATAAAAAACAATAGCACATTGTGTAAACACGTATTGTAATTTAATTGAAATAGGATTGCATAAAAAGACTATCCCTTTGCTGCCTGCTGGCTGAGATATGCTTTTAAAATGTCTGCAATAGTAAAGGGCAAAAATCATTTTTAAGTCAATAGAAAATCATGGAAACTTCTTTATTCTCTTGTCTTCTAATTTCCAAATTCGCTAACCTATACTTAAGTCCATAATTGCTAAACTGCATCGAAAGTATGGATTAATATTTATATCTCTATGAAGACTATGTACTTGACAGCCAGAGCCAATTAACAAATTGTATCTAGCTATGTATCTAGTCAGCAAATATGATGAATTGATAATATATTACATACTATACCTATGTCATTTCAACACATGGTTTACGTTTACGTTTCCAAGTGATAGTAATAATAATTATTCACTAATGATTTACTTAGAAGTGACTGAACGTTAGTACTTGACGATGTTTAACCCATTAACGGCTGAATTTTTTTCATGTCTCCGATTTTGATGAATTTCATAAATGTTATTATACTGTACCCTAGATATAGAAATTTAAAATCAGAATCAAAATCGAACTAGTAGAAAAAAAGATATTGACTGATGCCGAACGGCATCGCTAGCCGTCTACCGTGTCTTTTTAGATACATACCTATCATAGTGTCAATTTCTAGCATTCATTGAAGAAAAATACAAAAAAAACATCCAATTTAGTAAAACAATAATGACACTTGGATTTATAATTATATTTCGCGTACATCTTACATTGCACTTGCGTTGCAGGCTGGATCGGCCGTTTACATTACTCGTAGGCACATCGCATACACGATGCATAACCTCATGACATGGTATCAAATCAAATAATGAGCTATACCATCATATCATACGTCGTCAGAAACTCAGTGACCAGTCGAAGGTCATTAGTTTACGGCCAGGAACAACATTCAATGATGAAGGTGGTGTGGAATCTAATGGAAGCGATTTGCCTATAGTCATCACTGATGCAGATGACAAGTCCACATCACTTCTGGCATTGAGCTAGCGACTGCTGAGGTTATGGGCTAAAGCCCCGGGTCTTTACCTCCCTAGTTTTCGACAAAACTAATATTGGGTTAATCAGGAGGCTCCACAAATAAATCATTTTCATCGCAATTCGTCTCCTCGTTTCATATTGTTAGTGCTTCGTGCAAAATACAGTTCCAAATAAACAAAATAAATAATAAATGAATATTATAAATAAAAATAATTACAGTCGGTACATATCTCGAACGAATATGTATCTCAAAATGTACAAAACGCAAAAAAAATTGGTAATTTAAAAAGACACGATATCGGGCTAGAGGTGCCATATGGCATCGACAATAAAGATTTGGCCATAAAGTAAACGAAAATAATGCATATTTAATAATTTCATTAAATAATGGTTCTCTAATGTGTACTGATTTGATTAAAGGCAAAAATTATGAATATCAATCACAATTGTCGAAATTATGAAACATTTACCTGAACACGTCGTCCATTTTTCCACATTATTTCTAACGTTGATATTTAACTCGTTTTAACTTGCATTATATGTACTTTGATTCGCTATTCACTAGTTTAATCAAAAGATACGTTCCTCCTTGGCCGATTTGATGTATAAAATCTTCACTACTCACAATATCTAGGTAATGTGCCGCTAAAGATTAAATGTCTAAAAG
>JALPQI010016800.1:0-31209 GCA_025490895.1 Thaumatotibia leucotreta
GCATTTTTACACCTCGCCCTTGACTGGTCATGCCAAGTTTTTTCAATAAAAATGCATAAAGAATCTGGCCCTACGTTGGGCGCCAGTTTTTTTAAATTATCTTCTCTGTTCAATGTTGATAAAATTAATCTCAAAAGGGATCATTTCTCGGTCGTTATGGATTCCATATTAGAGTTCTGGCCATGCGTTTGACCTATCGCTAGTGTGGTTTGTAGTTTTAAACTCACCTGAATAGTCATGTACGAGTATCCTGCGGTGGTATGGCAGAACGCCAAATTCTAAAAGAACGCCAAATTTAAATATTATCAGGCGGATACCAGTTTTTGCGGTTCCGTCGTGCTGTTACTCGTATGAACAAGTACATACATTCAATTGATATTAATGGGTGGCCAAATTAGCCCATGAGACTTATAATCATAAACGACATAGACCAATATCTATCTAAAGGTATGCTTACGTCTATAGATAGCCTATGTCAAGTTCTACCAGTTTTTCTATGGAGAGCACTTCCAAATATTTGTATCAAAAAAGGTGCAGGACATTCATATATACTCATAGGTATTGGTAGTTTACTTATGTTGAACTAGAGAGTTTGCGACTGACAGTAAACGCCCATCACCATAAACCTTACATTTGTAAATATAAATAACTTGTAAATATTACATGTCATGTACAGTCAAGGGCATAAATATGTATTCTCTTTTTCATCTTATGCCGTAAAAATAAGGTGCAAAAGTGTATAAATACTTTTGCCCTTGACTGTACCAAAGAATGTACTGAGGTTTACAATCGCTGCTGATGCCGAAAAAAAAACAATGAGTAATTGCACAAAAATTATGGAAATGTGTAATTGAAAAAGGAATTCTGTGCGCTTAAGGCATTTAAACGTTAAGTTATCGATGGTATTCCTAATTACAACAGTAATCTTTCTTACTTAAAACATTACACTTCATAACTTAATAAATTTGAATACAAATCGTACGGAAGCCTAGTATTCACATTCAGAAAATTTCAATAAAATGTATGACTACAAAATTAAAATGGGGTCAATATAAATTCCAGCGCATCTTAATTCCATTTTAACGGCATTGCAGCAGAGATTTATTGAATAAATTATCCTTTATAAGCTGTCGTACTTTGGGTAGTATTCGGTCGTTCACGTCATTAAATAAGGCATTTATTTACAACCAAATTCTAAAAACATTAATAGAGTAAGAGTACAATATAATATAATATAATAAAAAAGTATAGAATACAAATAAGTTCATTCGTAACAAACACAAAAAGAAAAATGACACAAAAAACAAACATAGCCAAGCATCAAATATTTGTGATAATGATAAACATTATATGCCTTCGCCGGGATTTGAACCCAGAACCTCCAGCTTCGTAGCTAAGGTGCCAACGAAGCTAAAGAGGCTGACATTGAACATAATTAATTAAAGTTTAATAAAAACTCAATTTTCTCACTCTTCCACGACTGTGATAAAATATGCACACAGATTCGATATCATTTTGCAATTAGTATGCTCGTTAAGAGTAAATCTCCATTTTTATTCAATTTTACACTCGGAAGACTGATGCATATTTGAATGATTTTCAGAAATATCTCGTTTATTTATACCTCTAAATTATTAATCATGATTATTTACAATGTCCAACTGTTGCATGTACGGTCCATTCATCCTTAGTTGTTTTATCTAGTAAACAACTTTGTAACCTAAAAGTACACGTTTTCTGTTGTAAACTGCTGTTTCCTTGATAAAAAATTAAGCAATTTACTAATCACTACGGACGGACTGCACAAATACGGACTCAAGTATTTTGGTATAGGCAAATATGGTAGTTTACAACAGAAAACGTGTACTTTCAGGTTAGAAAGTTGTTTACTAGATAAGACAACTAAGGATGAATGGACGATAAGCAATAAGCTTGACCGAAACCGAAAGAGAGACATTTGTTTTGGTTCATAATGTAGATCTATCACTTGGCCATTTCGTTTAAAGATGTTAATGAAGGTTTAGGAAAATTTTCATTCGATCTTCTTATGACGACATTTCGCTACAATTGTCGTGTTTTTGTGACAATTGTAATTTTGCTTCGCAAAAATGTATTTATTACCTGCTGATTTATCAAAGTTCCTGCACTACATTCTGTGTTGGTGGCAAACAAACGCACGGCCCTTCCGATAATAGGCGATAACTGTAGCCTATAGACGCCCTCGATTGGCGAAACAGTAAATTTACAATAGTCCCTGTCAATGTGGTAAAATAGAAGCCTGGTTTGCGCTTAAAGGCAAAGCTCAGAGTAAACTATTCCTTTAGGTAACCTAGTAAACTCCGCTGTCGAAATGGCGTCACGATCCGTTTTGGTCTTGAATGTAAATTAATCTACGGCCGTGCTCCAATAGTGCTGTCTTGCCAATGAATGCCTAATGCTAGTTTGTGGTGAGGAGCAGGATAAATCGTTTTGCATTTGCGTTTCACTGCGTATAAAGTTACGACTATGCTGAGGGCCTACTGATAAATCGCGCGACATGTTGCCTCACTCGTGCTTGTAAGTTCGTAAGTGTGACAGGGACGCTACATCGTCGTTTGTAGTTGGCAAACTGACTCATATCAGTATCACTAACTGTAACAACTCTCAATGCCAGCCTCCGTAGCCTAGTTGGTAGTGACCCTGCCTACGAAGCTGGAGGTTCCGGGTTCGAATCCCGGCGAGGGCATTCTTTGTGCATTTATTTATCACAAATGTTTGTTCCTTGGTCGTGGCTGTGTATGTATCTAAGTATCTATATGTATCTATCTATTATATATATCGTCGCCTGGTACCCACACCACAAGCCTTAATTGAGCTTACCGTGGGACAAGGTTGATTTGTGTAAGATGTCCCAAGATATTTATTTATTATTTAATGTGATTCCTACTCCCGGCAGAGTTAGCGCACAGTAGCCGTACCATGACTTGGATGTAGTTGAGAAAAAAGAAATCAATCTACAAAAATCTGTCAGTTTAATTTAACTCTTATGTCAAAAGCAAAAGTCATTTATCTCAGTAACATATTTCAGAAGTTGAATAATTTTGTGACGGATAAGTTAGGTTTACTCGATACATTAAGTAGTCCATCCTGTTCGGTCCAATCAGTGCGAGTATGTTAGACTGTTTTACCTATCAAGTAAATCTAAACGTAGCCTCAACTGTCCTACTCAAGGTACGGCCACAGTTTAGACTTGTATAATCTACGGCACACCGATTGACTCCTCACGGATGCGGGCGAATCCGATCGGACACCGTCGCTTTTCAGCCATACATAGGTAATATTATAGGAAGATTGAAATTACGCTCCGGTGCGGTCCGACGTCATCAACCGACTAGTAGAAATCGATACAATATTCCAGAAAATGTGTAGGTCCACCGTGCACCATTGAAAGTCATACATTTCGAGCACCCACCAATTCCGTCAAATTGTAGTGTGTTTTGCATAATTTAAGCAGCATAATTTTGCATAAAACTAGCGTTACTCAGGTGACCGTAACCATGGCAATAACAGTAACATATATGTGACAGAAATTACGATTTTCTGTAAGCTTAGGTGATCTGAAAATTTCAAAAATAGATTTCGTGTTAACGCCATTTTTTACCTGGTTTAATTATTTAGTGGCAATATACCCACTCAGAAACTTACCATACAGACCCTACCGCGTACTACCAACTCCGCAAATTTCATAATGTTTTCTCTGTCACTCTAATGTCACCTACGTTGTAGTGACAGAGACAAATCTCCGAAATTCACGAACTTCGTTGTTCGCGGTAGCAGATCAGATCTGCGATTAAATATTGGGATTATTAGGTCCTTACTAACATCACACGTGAGCTTGACTTTACATATCGTCGCTGTTCCTACAAAAGTCGCTATGTGTTTTATTGCTACTTTACAGGAGACACAAAAAACTGTTTATTTTGAATCTTGTACACTCAAAGTAAGCCAATATTTTAATTTGATAAATATGTTCAGTTTTACGAATTTTTATGTCTTTTCTAAATATAAATCTCAGTTTTTTAACGAGAAAAATGTATATTACCAATAATATGTCACATAGCCGTTTTTGTTTCAGTCATCCAAAGGCTCTGTGTCTTATTTTAACTTGGTTAAAATAACTAGTTACAAAATTAGACACATGTTGGTAATATTTGTCACATAGTTATTTTTATGAAAGATATCGTTCTTCAATAATAAAAAAAAACATGTTTCAGTAATAATAGTCACAGGAAAATTTCGCCAAGTGTCGTAAGACTATGTCTAAAGCATAGTCTACGAATCGCTATGTGCGGAAAAGTACATATCGGGCCATATTTGTTCTTATTTAATTTATAATACATTCCCGCTATGCTGCCGTGCAATTCCTAAACCACAGTAACTGACAAAAGTCGATTTTGAGATAATAGCAAAAAACAGTTTTAAAGTAATATATTTTCCAAGATTTGATAGTTATTGAGATTTTATTTTGTCCAAAATGAAGTATTAAAATCATACAATATGATAAATTAAAAAATACGTGCTTGTGCATTTTCTAAAATTAAATATGTGGTTTTTTCGAAATTCTGTGTTTGTACTGCGCTTTTAAAAACAGGGGAAAATATAACAATTACTAATTAAGACACAGTAAAATGACCACTTACTGCACAAATTTTGCGTGCTTTATAGAGATAAGTGGCATTTTACAGGTTAAACTGCAGTAAAAGGGACTAGTGTACTGTAATTTAACTAGTATTTTGATCGAATTTTCGTGCTACGAACTTCATTCACAGCAGTAAAATATAGTTTTTTTAAATAAAGTAATTAAAATACAAAAAAACTTTGTAACAGAAATACATCATTTTATTATTAAGATATTCAAACACGCTTACCAAGTTTCATGCCAATGTGAGACACAGAAGGAAGTAAAAAACGATTTAAAAGTTACTTGGAAAACACAGTTTATTTAGGGATTTGTCGTCAATAATACAAAAATTAGACAAAAATTAAGGTTTATTACCACATTTTCTTAAGCAATGAAATAACAATCAACTCTAGGTACCATTATCGGTTGTAGTCATAGCAAATGGCACATTATATTTAGCCTTACATTGATTTCAATGAGTTAGGTCACGACTGATTATGGCGTAGCACTTCTACGATTAATTTTAATAAATATAATTTCTTACGTATTCGTGTCAGTTATAAATCAAAAAGTCTTTAGAATACTGTATATTATAATACAAAACCTTATTAAAGAATAAATTGTCATTAATTATGATCTACTACTACAATAGTACTCCGCTCCACCTGCAATATATTTATGTATGACACGTTATAGGTTTTGTTATGTTTTTCTGGAGAAAACTAGGAAACAAATTTGCTTCGTTAAAGCACCCTGTTAATAAGATAAATAAATGAAACCTCTTTAGTCATAATTCTAGAACCACCGGCCGGTTTGTGGAGGCCTTTAATAAGGCCATGACAGACAGTGTTAAACAAACATGTTTACAGGATATTTCATAGGGGATGATTATTTAGAAAATAAATTATAATGTTCTTTTTTGTTCGGTAAATGTTTTTTTTTTAATTTTTAGTGAAAGTTAATTGTTTTGATGTTAATTAACGTCCCTTAAATATCCATGACTATTTTAATAATAAGTACCGTATACATTTTATATAGCAATTCATTAAAGAAATGATTAAGAATTTACATTTTATGTTATAGTATATATTTATATTTTATGTTTAGCTTTGAATTTAAGCTATCTTAAAAAAAAATTAAATGCATCTGAAATTACCGTATAAGAAACTTAAACCAAAAAGTATGTAGCAATCGTATCTCAAAACAGGTAAATTTCTAAATACTCGATTATTGACCTGTATTGGCGGTATTCGTATAATTGTCTTTTAAGAACCTAATAATTAGGTAATAATACCTTTATGTGTGTAACTATATAAGTTTTTATTCGGTTATCAACAGACGACACCTTGGTTGTTTTAAATTGTAAACAGGTCAAGAATTATTTTACTACCTTAAACAGGATATTCTAACGATATCACTATAAGCCCTCTTCAAGGGACGTCCGAGATGGAACTACTCGTAACTCGAATTTGCCATTTAAAATAAACGTCTAAATGCAGTTAAAATAGTCAAATAACATAAAAATACTGCCTAAACTGCAGCCCCTTGGGGTGTTACTGTCCTTTAGCTAGTATTATTGCTATTGAAAGTAATACAACATACAGCATAATCTGTACATGAATGAACTTGTTACTGCAGTTTAGATGGCAATACGATACTTATTTGAACAGTAGCGTACCACTTTAAATATAGTTATTCTATTTCTACTGCGTCTTAACTAGTAATTATGCTTATTAATCTATGAAACTGGAAACGCAGTACAACACTTTTAGCATAAAAGTTGTATACTGTGTTTTAATTAGTTTCTTTATAAACGAGATACTATGAGTTTACATGCTAAAAATCATGAAAATCTACTAATGTACTGCGTTTTAGTCAGTATCAGCCCAAAAACCGTAGCCGTAGACCATTTTACTGCGTTTTATATTGCATTGTGCAGGAAAAACTACTCACTTACTGCTTTTGGGGTTTCGAGTTTCCATGTTCCAGTTTTCCAAATTAAAAACCGATCGATTGGGATTATGCGTTTTGATTTGCTGATTATAGATCACCAATAAACCAAAAATCGGAAAATTGGCAGTTACTGTGGTTTAGGAATTGCACGGCAGTATGTCCCTAAAACCACATAACGGGCCCCATCATAAGAAGTCACTCATAGTTATATAAAACAGTCATGTAATTTTTGCACTTACTGTTTTTAGTAAGAGAATTAAATTTTAAGTCCTGAACTATTAAAGATAGCCTCACCGCTGTTTTTGGAGCGTATAGACATTGAAATTAGGTTCAAAATGGCATTAAAATCCAAAAATAAAAATAAAAACACAGCGACTTTTGTAGGCACAGCGACGATATTTATTTTAAATACATTATGACATTTATCAACATTTTCGTTTCTTGCTTTCTTACATCGTTAAACGATCCAAACTGTGATTTAGTAAACTGTCAAGCCACTAATAAAACGTTTCAGGAATCGTATCACGCCAGCAAGTACAAGTCCAAACTAGTTCTTGACAGCAAATCCCACTGCCCAATCATTGTGAGTGCAGCGGCGTCGCGGTTATTTCTAAAGACGTTTTCTCTCGCAGCGAATATTCTGAGGGTACATTTTATTCCCCATTTTAAATTTAGAGTAAAGGATACTTTTTTTAGTCAAAAATGGGGTTATAGCAAGAGTTCATTGCAATAACTATTGGAATAGGGTTTACTAAATAAGTAGCCGAATTTTATGACATAATTATCACTTCCGAAACGAATGCTTCCACAGTTTCATTTGGCAGAATCATTACATGGCAAACCAACGTTCCGCTGACTTATCTTTCGCATATTGTTCATGTTAATGACCCATCTTAGTTGCCAAATGAAAACTGGCATATAATAATTTGGTAAATGTTGGTATCCCAAGCGAATCATCTGTTACGTGTTGGTTGGGAAATAAAATTAGTACCCACTAGTACTCACTCGAGTCTGACGAACACAAATTTCTTATCACCTTCCGACTGATGTTGCATTGTCATCCAACTGAGGTATAGTAACAAAAAGAGCCTTTTTGACAGGCTAGTCAACTATAGCGATTTTAACGTCCAATCCATGTAGGTCTCATGAGACCAGAATATCACCGGGTGGTTTTAACCGTCCGGTTGAAATTTAAATATAAACGGTTCACGGTTGGGATGTACCGCCAATGCTTTGGCAGCTAACTGGCGGGACATGGTTGAATACACTTATTTACAAAATATACGCTTCAGCTTTCAACCTATAACAAGGAACTGACAGCTTCGACATAAAATATTCCATAGTCAATATTTACCTCTATACCGTGTCTGATTGAACTTTAAAGCTCGCCAAATATTTACACTGCAAGATTATATCATTATTGCCATGTGGCTTTATGTATGAAAGGTATAATAGTACATTGTGTATTAAGGGCGGTAAATAAGAAATTCTTTACTTCACACGAGTTCATAATAATCATCCAGTCTATGTGTTTTTGAAATCATCAATATTCTATACTTCATCACACATCACATCATCAGCCTATGATAGTCCACTGCTGGACGAAGGCCTCTCCTATTAACTATGCGTATAGACGCATTAGGAGGTAAATGCCTATAATCGCCACGCTGGGCAAGCGCATTGGCGATCGTAGTAATGTGTCCACTATGATGACGCTGTTGCCCATCATCAATCGTTATCAAAAATGGTCAATGACAGTTCAATTCCTTAGTCGACTCTTACGACACCCGCACGAGGAGTTGGGGTGGTGACAAATGTATTTTTACTGCCGTCACCACACGGCCATACTCTATACTTACCTACCAAAAATTAAAACGTACGCATCTATCTCTCTCACTTCAATTGCGCTGTCATTGGAGTGACAGAGACCAATCTGGTATGCCAGTATTATCACGTCAAGGGTCAAAAAGCGATTTAAACTCCGAACGCCCGCTAAGTGGCTTCGTCAATGAAAAATCGCCCGTCGCTGCAAGAGAAATGTGTAACACGGGCTTTCATTCCATTAAAGAACTGAAATGTGTTTTCTTATTTGAATAGCTATGTGTGAAATGGTGAAATGTTTAGACGGTCTTACCCAATAATCATCGAACAAAAAATTTAAGAAAACCGATTTCTCCAAGATCCCTTCATCTCACCCCCACTTGGTGCCAACGGGACCACCTCAGTTTGTTTTGGAGTCGATTAAACAATAGTACATTACATTAGAGGCCGGGAAAATAAGGGTTTCCGGCCAAGTTGGTATATCGGCCGGATAGGCAACGAGGCCGGGAATCCGTTTTCACGCCTAGGCATGTATAGTACTTTTCTCAAACATACAAAGAAGAATTCCATTTCCATCCCAGTGAGTTACTGTGCCCTAAAAGCGATACTTCCGAGTCTATTTTAAGGGACGTAAAGACAATATTTCTTTGCATGTTTGAGAAAAAAAAATATGGAAATTGGTTGGCGGGATATTGAGTTATTCAATAATTTGTCGTACACGTGCTTGATGCAAATTTATGACTTATATGATTTTCTCATAGATGCCATTGTAAGAACTGGACAAAATTAAAATGGGACCAATCGGTAAGAATTAGCTTTAAAAAAAACAAAATCGGTTAAAGCAGCCAGAAGTTCTGAGAACAAACAAAAAAAAACAAACAGTCAAATTGTCATTATGTAGTATAGTGCATTTCAAACTACAGAAATGCTCGGTTAATTTCGGAATAAACCTTGATTATGATAAAAATAATGGTGTGTTTTATGGTAATTCGAAATAAAACGACTTTTGAAATTACCCCAAAGCACCCTGCTTAATTGCAATCTAGGGTATTAAAATTATTTTGAAATTACTGACTACCAGTTTTTTCCCTTAGAGCTTCGCTGCAAAGTACTTGCTAACAATTTACTACTCATTGAAACTTCCCAAAAACATCATTCTAAGCCGATAAATGTCCACTGCTGGACATAGGCTTCCCCCAGTAGTATCATTTTTGTTAATTTTCCTCGCACTTGTTTTTTGTTTTTGTAACTTTTAATATGATTTCCACACAGAATCGCGAGCTCTTTCAATCCTGATAGGAGTACATTTTGGTATCATCTACTGATACGAGTGTATGCATGTGCATACCATTCGAATATCACAACATCCTCCTTTTTTTGAAGTCGGTTGATAGGTAGAATGGATATTGATAGGTACACATTGAGCAGGTGATATTTATTTAATAATTAGATTCTATCGCATGTTTATGAATAAAATAGGGATTCACCACTCCTTTAATAATTAGGACTCAGACACTCAATTCATGTCAGGCTGACAGGACGCTAATCCAGGGATCCTCAAACTTTCTTTGTTCAGTCAAGTACAAAAACATGTATCGAAATAATTCTCGTACAAATATGTTACGACGTTCTTATTATCAGCCTCTGTAGCAAGTTGGTAGTGACAAGTGACCCTGTCTACGAAGCTGGAGGTTTCGAGTTCGAATCCCGGCGTGGGCATTATTTGTGTATTTATTTATCACAAATATTTATTTTGTTCCTTGGTTGTGGCTGTCTCTATGTATTTAAGTATCTATTCTTTTATATAAATATCGCCGCCTGGAGCCCATATATCACAGCCTTAATAGAGCTTACAGTGGGACTAGGTCGATTTGTGTAAGATGTCCCAAGATATTTTATTTATTTTAATATAATTACTACAATACAATTTTTAATGAATTTCGCCGTGGGACTTCATCCACCTGGATGCGTTCAAGATTATTCTATGATTCTAAAATTATGTATGACGAGGGCTACTGACCTCTTTAAACTCGAAAAATGCTCGACACGCTTAGCTCTGCAGCAGCTTTATCAAGGGCCAATAGGATTGACCGCACGATACGGAGCAAAACATGTCGATCATGTTTCGACAAAAAAAAACGTGAGTGGCCCGCGTGTAATATATTTTTTCTATCACATTTGCTTTCTAAGCACGCCATTGCTTGCATGCGTTGCGTTAGTTATAGGTAAATAAATTCATTAGGAAATGTTAGTACGATATTTAATAATATTTTGTCTCAAAACTTATTTCTTTGTCCGCAAGTGTAATAAAAACGCATCACGGTTACAAACGCATTATATGCATCAGGGTCGGTAAGCGGAATATAATTTAATGTATATTTGCTTTTCTTTTTCAATTTTTAAATAATATGAATAACATGTTGAATTGATGATTAAATTTTAATGTAAGCTGTAAATTAATTAATTTCAATCCTAATTTTATTTTATTTTTGACATGTAAAGTTGTTAATTTTATGAATAAATGAATATGAATATAATGCACAATGTACTAATGTGTAATATGAATTATTTTTCAATTATCCCCCCCCCCCCCCAGGGGGTGCACAGTTTGGGAACCGCTGTGCTAATAGGTCTCTCGCGTGACTCGCCTGACGCTTCAATTAACAAAATGGATAATTCCGACTCCGAGGCGACAAACCATAGATCACTTTACCTATTAAGCAGAAAACATTTCCGTACTAATAAAATTATCGTGCTATTTTAATGAAATTAGGAGATCTTTCCTATTCAATGAAACATCCAGATATTATAACTTTACTATGCATAAGACGGAAATGTTTTTTTTACGTGTTTCCGTAGGCGAATTAAAGTTACTGACATAGCCCTCCGAGTGAGCAAGCTGAAATGGCAATGGGCAGGCCACATTGCACGCAGAGCAGATGGTCGATGGGGTTGAACAATGCTCGAGTGGAGACCACGGCTAGGCAAACGCAGCGTAGGACGTTCACCTACAAGATGGACAGACGACCTTATGAAGATCGCCGGGACACGTTGGGTACAGCTCGCATCTAACCGGTACATGTGGAGGTGCAGAGGGGAGGCCTATAATCAGCAGTGGACGTCTTATGGCTGAGATGATGACGATGATGTGTTTCAAAACCAAATTTACAAAGGCAAACCTGTGTCAAAAAATACGAATCAAATATACAGTTCGGCAGTAAAAACAGAAAACAAACCTAAAATATGCATAATTACGCGCTTTTTAACCGACTTCAAAAAGGAGGAGGTTAACAATTCGTCGAAATCTTTTTTTTTTTTTTTATGTATGTTCCCCGATTACTCGAAGACGCGTGGACCGATTTGAAAAATTCTTTTTTTGTTTGAAAGGGTATACCTTCTAGTTGGTCCCATTGTCACCGAATTCTGATCTGATGATGGGATCCTGGAGAAATCGAGGGAACTCTTCAAATGTTGTAGGCACACATGACATTTTTCATTTCTTTTCGAAGACTAATCAAGTATTTGCGTCTAGTCATGAACATTTTAAGTTGGTGATCTGATGATGGAAGGTACAACTCCTTAGCAATTAGGAGTTGGGGGATAATTCTTTAAGTATAACATATTTCATGTATTTTGGAAGCTATTCACGTATTTGCGTTTAGGTGGTCATTCTTTCATATCGGTGAGCTGATGATGGAAGGTACAACTCCTTAGAGATTAGGAGTTGGGGGATAATTCTTTAAATATAACATAGTTCATATATTTTGGAAGCTATTTGAGTATTTGCCTTTAGGTGGTCATAGTCTCATGTTGGTGAGCTGATGACGAAAGGTATAACTCCTTAACGATTAAGTAATTCTTTGAATGTAACAACTGTCATACATTTTCGAGATCTATTCAAGTTTTTGCTTAGTAGTTATGACATGTTGGTTAGCGGTTAGTGATTCTTTAAATAATATAGGCATGCTAAGGCTTGGAAGCTATTTGAGTATTTGCCTTTAGGTGGTCATCCTTTCATGTTGGTGAGCTGATGATGAAAGGTACAACTCCTTAGAGATTAGGAGTTGGGGGACAATTCTTTAAATATAACATATTTCATGTATTTTGGAAGCTATTCGAGTATTTGCGTTTAGGTGGTTATCCTTTCATGTCAGTGAGCTGATGATGGAAGGTACAACTCCTTAGAGATTAGGAGTTGGGGGATAATTCTTTAAATATAACATAGTTCATATATTTTGGAAGCTATTTGAGTATTTGCCTTTAGGTGGTCATAGTCTCATATTGGTGAGCTGATGACGAAAGGTATAACTCCTTAACGATTAAGTAATTCTTTGAATGTAACAACTGTCATACATTTTCGAGATCTATTCAAGTTTTTGCTTAGTAGTTATGACATGTTGGTTAGCGGTTAGTGATTCTTTAAATAATATAGGCATGCTAAGTCTGTTACCTATAATCTTTAAAATATTCATACCTACTGATGATACACTGTATATCTCCTCGATAATGGGATAATTCTTTGAATATTTAAGTTATCCAGTTCAGGTTTTCTGGCCTATTACAGTGCAGTGCATACTAAATAACGATTTTACACTGCTAAAAAGCGTAAAATAAAATATTTTAAAATAAAAATATGTTCACTTCGCGAGTATATGAGTGTATTTGATAGATTTTTGTCTATAGTCAAGTCATAGAACTTACTGTCACACCGGTTATGCTTTCATCAAAATAACTGAGGTAGATCATTCTGTTGATAACAACATAATCGGACTGACAGTAAGTTACAAAGCTCTATCTAATACGAGTATATACTTAACGTATTTGGCTTGGCACCGACTTCTAAGAAATCTGTAGGATATCTGTAGGATACCTAGGTTTAAAGGTTTGGGTAGGAAATCCTAAGAAGTAGGAAATAAAATTATTTTTTACTTTTTAGTTCGGGCGAATTTTTGAAGGCGGTTTTATTTTTATTTTAAAATATTTTATTATTCACCAACTTAAAATCTTCAATTCACGTAGGTATACATTGTTACTTAAAATTATTGATATTTTGTTTACGTATAAATACATCTAAGAACGTGTTTCACGATGAAAAACGACAAAATAAAAAGAAATGCTCAAATATTTTAAATTACTTTAACGACAAACGGGTCTTAATCGCGTAAACTTATATTTAATATTACCCTGACGTTTCGGGTATGACTTTACACCAGTGGTCGCAGGCAGTTTGGTGAAAAAAGGTATCAACACTTTTTAGCTTAGCGGGTTTTGCGAACTACCTAAGCTAGGGTTGTCACTAGGCCTACACACAACATTCACAAAATACAATGGCTTCAAAATACCTAGAGGTTTCACCATGCTTACATTAATTTTGTTAATCACAGGATTCCACGCGCTCGAGATTCCTTGCCCCGAATAGTCCGGATATTATCATTTATTAATCATAAGATTACGCGATTTAGACACGTTTTTCGTTTAAATATGAGTTATAATCGTGAAACATATTAAAATATTATCGAACCGGGTTACTCACGTATTTAAGTCGATGATTGCTCGACATGTTTCGACCCATTAAGGCCCGCAGTACGTGTCGGGCTTTGGACGAGGGTGCTACGGACGAAGACCCTCTTAATGGGTCGGAAAATGCAATAATATGTTTGAGTCTCAGGTTAGTAATAATTCTTAAATTATAATCGTGAAAGTTTACGAATCACATCATCAGCCTATCTCAGTCCACTGCTGGATCTCTCGTATTAGCAATGCATATAGACGCATTAGGAGGTAAATGCCCATGGATAATCATCACCCTGTGCAAGCGGATTGGCGATCGCAGTAATGTGTCCACTATGATGACGCTGATGCCCATCATCAATCTTCTATCATAGAATGGTCAGTAACACTTCAGTCCCTTAGTCGGCTCTTACGACACCAGCGGGAAGAGTTGGGGTGGTGACACATGACTGTATTCTTTCTGCCGTCGCCACACGGCCACTTCAAACTCGAACAACAATGGTCACTCGATCAACGGCCGCTCGATCAACGGCCACTTCAAAAGAAGATTTCAAACTCGTGAAAGTTTGAAATCTTCTTTTTTTAGTGCCATATCCTAACGATGTCGGTGATCATCATTCCAAAGTGCAACTGTAATTTACACCTTTGTATGTGAAGTGCGATGGCCCTCGAAAGGGTTTCCACGGAAGATCAGCGTCAGGGTATCCTAAAGGGACTCTGACACATGCTGAGTGGCGGCCTTTTCAGTGACGCTATAATTAGGTTTATTTTCTGTGTTTTTTTGTTTTATTAATGATACCTAATGTTCTAGTTTAGCGTCATGCATAAATAATATTTCATTTTAATTTTCAAAGTTTTCTCTACTCTTTGCTGTTCTTGAAAGAATGGCAGCACAGGTGCAGTCCCTAAGTTTAGATAAATATATTTTAATATATGCTACAGAGTCTACGATAAATGCTCTACGCTACAAACTTATATTTCATGATTAGCAAATCGCGCCCCGAGCCGTCTGGGGCGATGATTGTCAATTACCGAGACTTTGATTACACACGTAATTTATTGCGTGTTGATGAATTCCCAGCTTTGTGTCGGCCATATTGCCATTTTAAAGTTCTGATGGCGTTTTGATTCGTTTGCGGTTGATCTGGCGAGACATTTTAACGGCTCTTGGTAATTTGTTTTGAGAAGTTTGTCTATCGAAATTGGGGTAATAAAGTAGAAACTTGATGATAAATAGTCGATTGTTGTTATAAATAATAATGGTTGTGGATTTATTTATTAATTCATGGCGGGTTTTAATTACTAATTTCGATTGAGCAAAGAGTTCTCCTGATGATATGACTATAACCTTTTGATGCATACGTTTACCTAATAGCATAATAGTGTCATAATAATGGCAACATCCGTAGTCTAGAGTTGGTAGTGTCCCTGCCTACGAAGCTGGAGGTTCCGGGTTCAAATCCCAGCTAGAGCATTATTTGTGTAGTTATTAATCACAAATATGCATTCATATTTGAGTGTATATATATATACATTTATGTATCTGTGATTTTAATTATAATTATGTCGTCGCTTGGTACCGCCATCACAAGCCTTGACTGCTCATACACAAGTTAATACAGTAACAAATTATTTTCTAAATTGCGTTTATAATTGCGTAACGGTCAAAAATGTTTTAAAGTAGATTGAATCCGGCAAACTTCATAAGACATTTTTAATTTTATAGGTTCGAAATACGCTGTTATTTTTTTTTCTTTCCTGATGGGCACATTGTATAAGTATGGCCGTAAGAAATCTTATCATGCTAAGTTCAAAGTTCTTGTTCGCTTAGCGTTGTGTAATAAATAAATACAATTATCACTTCCATAAATAGTTCATCGGCCAGTCGTATAACAGACCAGAACAATGTCACACGTTTTATTTTATTGTGCTCTCTTAGCATTCGGAAATGCTCTACCACAGGAACTGTCAACTCTTCTAATCAATACCAACATAGGTTCCGTTAACCCTGTCAACGATAGAAACATTTTGAAAGCCGTCGTCAGGGCTAACCCTCAACTTCCTTCAGACTTGAAGGATATTACAAAGAACAGGATAATGTATGTTGATACGACATATAACAGTAATAACCGTGCTTTAATTGGCATTTACTCTGGACCATATGCATACACAGGTGAGCTTATAATAGTATACAGTGTGTTACCATGACCCGGGCTTTTAAGAAAATGCGTAATAAGACGCTTTACTAGCAATCGCTTTCAAGTATTAACAGTTGACAAATATTTAAGTTAACTGTAGTTAAGTTAACAATTTTATTTCCTTCAAACGATCAATGTAAAGCGTGTATTGCTTAGTTGTCAAACACGGCGAATGGCTGCTATCTGTCATTGTCAAGCGCTAAATTAACGATTCATTTTGAATTTCATTGCTTCTTACTCAACTTTTGTTACAAAGTTAAATAATTTTAAATATTGAGTTCTAAATTAAAACATACTCATGGTTTGATTAAGAATCTGCATCCCATTCTTCGGTTTCAAAAGAAGCCTGGACGATGGTAATACACTGTATATTACGTATAATCATATTTTAAGATACGATACCTTTATGGCAGCGTGGTGGCGGCAGTAAGGATGACATAGTGTCAGCATCCCGATTCTTTCCGTGCGTTCTGTAATAGTTGACTGAGGGATTGAAGTGTCACTGACCAACAATTTATTGAAGAATGATGATAGGCAGCAGCCTCATAATATTGCACACAACACACTAGGTACTGCAATCGACAATCTTCTTGACTAGCGTGGCGATTACGGGTATCCATGCTTACAATGACGACTCTGCTGCCCAACATAAGTTTTCAATATATGAATGGTCAGTGACACTTCAAACCCTTAGTGGACTCTTACGACACCCACAGGAAAATTAAGGATGGTGACAACTGTAGTTCTCACTGCAGTTTCTCACCATGTTTTTTCTTACCCCATTAATTCATAAACTTCTACTAACTTCGTAAGCCACTGAGGTTTGTCCCTTTCAGTTTAATAGACATATTGATAAGACCGAAAGGGACAAGCAATACTTAGCGGCTCTCTAAGATGGGAGACGTTTATGAGTAAGGTTATTCTTCTCACCAGGTTACGTGGACGTGTATTTCAACGGAGGCCCCGTCCCAACTACCCCCACTTCTCCTCTTCACCATGGACCCGGCAAACTAAACTTGTCACGACTGACGAACTTAAACACCAATTTGGGACTACAAAATGGAGGCTTAAGAGTCACCGACAACAAAAAAGGCCGGGAAGAGATAGTTCAGGCTTTTATGAATAAAAATCCAAGGTTACCTTCGGGTCTGGGCGCGGTATTGAAGGTTGGAAGAATTACGCGTAACACTGCGTGTTTGTATGTAGAACAAACGAATTTCGATTACGAAGGTACTGTTACTGTGTCTTTGTAAAATAATATATACAATTTTCTTTATGAATTAATGAATCAATTTATTTCAGACTAATGTCCAATGTTTATACTATTGTGTAAGGGTTGTTAATTTTATATACATTAAAAAAACTCAATTTTATCTAGTAGTGAGTTATGTTATGATTCCCGTAGATGTATGTATGACACCTGTATACAATAGGCACAACTTTTGGTGTTTTAATGTGTAGATATATTATGTGTTAGAGGTTTAATGTATGTCACCTCTTTGTTAATCCTGGTCGATAGCGCATTCAAAGTAATTGACAATGTCGCTTTGAAATTCTGTATTCCTTGTTTTCCTTGTGCTAATAAATCTCTGTTTTTTCAAATACTATGTTTTAAATGAATATTATTATTATGTTTTTTCATAAATTGTAAATGTTTTTCTTTCTTTTCTTACTCTTTCTTTCTAATTTTATATAGATCCATTGGCCGCCGATGACCCTACTTCCATTTAATCGGTCATGTCCCTTAGTTAAAAAAGCCAATTGCCTGAATATTCCAGCGCACTAAAACTTCTAGAATGTCTTGTTGGCTACGAATTTATCGCCAGCTTGCTATTAAGCCGTAGCTTGGCGTGCCGTTGCAGGAGTAATTAATTTAATGCTGCCAGGCTAAAACAGCTTCAGAAAGAAAAACTTTTATCGCCAAACTTTGCTTAAAAAGATAACGTAAGGTCCAACTATAACACAAACGTTCGTACTTATGAAATCGAGAGTTTTCGGATCAGTTTAAAAAATAGAGATCGAATGCAATCCGCCCGGACTCAATCCGTGTCATCATAAATGTATATAAAGACTATGAGTTAACTTATTTCGGATCAAATTTCTTTTCGTTGTCCTGTTTCATACTACTCTGGCTCGCGTTTAGCTACAGTTTCGACTCAGTAAATAAAAAATACATTGTACTTGTATTTCTTTTTCACTCTAGATTTTAATCCATACATCAGAATATATTGAAAATAAAACATCACCTGATACAAAAATCACCACTGCGTCACGTTTTTTAGGGACACAAAATAAGACAACGAAAATAATTTTGACCCATTCATCGTTCATTGTCTTAATATATAGATCTCATCACCAGACCGCGAGTTGGCCAATGGAGCCATCTCGGGGTTATACACGTTCGATAAAAAAAAACGGTTCACGATTCTCGGAGATAATATATTAATTCGGTCATTCTCCAGATTTGTGCTAGAATCCTAATTAACACGTCGCTTTTTTTCTACTTACTTTTCAATGAATATCTTTACAAACATAGTAACAAATTGATCGTAGAAACTTAAATGTCTATGCGTCACTTTATAATTATGAAAGGATAATTATTTAAAAAACAATCAAAATTTATGTGACGTGTGAATTAGAAAAAGGACGTGTTAATTAGAACATTACACTTTTGGAGGGCGCGTGAATTATGAAAACGACGCGTTAATTATAATATTTTAGATTTTGCTTGACGTGTGAATTAGAAAAAAAAAGTTACAAACTAACATTTCATTCCATATTCGAGAAAATATTATTCACGTAGGTATAAGTAGTGAGTTTTTATCGATAGATATCACTTATTCCATATATTTTATAACCAATTTCTAATTAACGCGGTCATTTTTGATGCGTGAATTAGACGTGTTATTTAGGTTTTCTTGAAAAATAAAAAATATCTTGTTTTTTGTACATGCAATATACTACAGAATCTAATATGTATTAAATAATGCGATTTTTAATGTATACTGTAATTCTAGGCGCAATAGAGTTACTAGTTGAATTTTAAAATGTGAACGTGTTAATTAGAAATTTTGTGAACCAAGTGAATTAGAGACAATGGTTCATATTCTCCTTCCAGAACACAACTGACACGCCCATCCCACACAGGACTCTAGACACGACTGTGGGCTAGACCGAAAGGCGATAGTGAGGTCCGTACCTACATTCAGAGTGCTCGTATGACAATGACTAGATGTGACGCGTCAATTAGGACAGGTTTCGAGACAAAGTGTTGATCGTTGATATCTTAGTCATATAGTACTTTATTCATTTTGATATTTTTGTACCATTAAAAGGTATTTTGTTTTGTTCAAAGAACTAGCTTTCTGTTCGATAGGTAAGTCGATAAGGGACACAAGTGAAACGGCCGGTAGCTAGCAATGCACTGTTTATTGTTATATTAATATCGTGGTGGGCGCAGCCACACACACATGCAAGATTACGCTAATCATATACGTAACATCCCTCCACCTATTATACTATTAATCAAATAGCTAAATCCTAAACCCTTAGTAAAAACGTTTAAAGTCTATTTTGGGACGGGGACGCATCACTCTACGCGGTAAGTTCTCTGATTCAGCCTCATGAAACTCTTCCTCGTCTGCTGAATGCTCCTCCGCGTGTCCAGCGTACTCTCCCTCCTCCATGGGGTGAGTAGAATCCGCCGCATTGCGGTCGGGCAATGGCAATGCCGTTGACATTTGTTGAGGCGGAGTCGTGGGTCGCGGTGACATCGGCGGCGGCGGCGGCATCGGTAGCGGCGGTGGCGATGTTGGCGGCGGCGGCGGTGGTGGAGGCGGCGGTGACAACGAAGGCGGTGAGTGTGCAAGCATGCCGTTATCGTCGTAGTCCCATACATTGGTATGATTTAAATTGTCTTTATACAATGCTAATTGATTTATGTGTTTACGATAGCATGTATTCGAATCCCAGTCTTTAATTAAATACATTACTTTTCCTATGCGTCTTTGTACTGTCCCCTTACCCCACATCATTTTATTGTTACAATATTTTGTATATAACACTATGGTACCTACAGCAAACTGTTTAAAGTTACTTTTGTTACCATCGTTATTATCCTGAAAGCACTGAACATCATACTTATCACAAACTGGAGCCGTGGACGAGCGTAGCGGTGAAGGGGGTGATAAGAGGTCTATACGCGACCTCATCTTACGTCCATAAACCAATTGTGCAGGGGAGAAACCAGTGGTAGTGTGTTTGGAATTACGATAGTGAAACAAATATTTTAATAGTTCCATTTTCGCTTGTTTAACATTTTTGCTCGATGTTAGACACGACAGTATTCCCCTTTTTATAACTTTCACATAAGACTCGGCTTGACCATTACTCGCGGGATGGTATGGTGGTGAGGTAATGTGTGATATTCCATTCAATTTACAAAACAGCTGAAACTCTTGAGAACAAAAGGCTGTGCCGTTGTCTGTCACTAAAGTTACTGGAATACCGAACCTGGACATAAATTCTACCATTTTCTCAATAGTTGCAGCTGATGTCGTTGTGGTAGCCATATCATACACCTCCGGCCACTTAGAATACGCATCTACGAGCACTAAATACATTCGGCCATTTATTGGGCCGAGAAAATCGGCATGGATACGTTTACCAGCTTCTTTTGGCGGCTTCCACGGCACCGGTTGTACGCGAGCTGGCGCAGGCCGCATCTGTATGCAAATCTCACAAGATCCTATCAACCGTTCTACCGCTTCATCTACACCCGGGAACCAAAACCTAGATCGGACCTCCGCCTTAGTTTTAACAACGCCCAGATGTGACTTATGCAGCTCGGATAATACCCTTTCACGTAAGGCCTCGGGAATTACCACCTTATGTCCCCTCATTATGCATCCATTTTCGTATGACAATTGGTTTCGACATAAGTGGTAGGGCTTAATTTGTAAATCTGTTATTTTATTCGGCCATCCATTCATTATGTATTTACGTATTTTGGTTAAAATAACGTCGTTACATGTTTCTTTGCAAACGTCCGCAAAGGTAACGGGAAGACTGCCGCTAAAAACAAAATGTACATACGCGGCGCGATCGCACGGTTCCGCCGCGTCAGCGGATTCCTGGGCCGCGTCGCCCGCGCCCCGCGACCCCTCCCCTCTGACGTCTGCCGGCAGACTGGCTCGAGACAAATAATCGGCGCTGTTATCAGCACTTCGTACGTACTCAATGCTATAATTATATGCACTTAAAAATATTGCATATCTTTGAAGCCGATTTGCAGTTATCTCTGGTATTCCCTTATTTAGGTTACGTAATAGATAAGGATGGTTTACATAAATCACCGGATAAAATCAAGGCAATACTAAATGCACCCATTCCCACCAATGTCAGTGAGCTTCAATCATTTCTGGGGCTAGTCAATTATTACAGAAATTTTGTACCTAATGCATCGTCAATCTTGTGTCCGTTACATGAGCTTTTAAAAAAGGGGTCTAAATGGCAATGGATGGATTCACACCAGAACGCATATACTGAAATAAAAAAATGTATAGCTTCTGATCGAGTTTTGGCTCACTTCGCCCCGCGGGCTAAATTGTTTCTGACAGTCGACGCTGGACCCCGAGGCCTCGGCGCGATTCTATCGCAAGTGGACTCCGGAGGCCTGGAGAGACCAATTTCTTTTGCTTCGCGGTCATTGTCAGCGGCCGAAGTGCGATACTCTCAACTCCAAAAAGAAGCTACAGCTATTATTTTCGGGGTGCGCCGATTCCATCAATATTTGTTGGCGTTTCTTCATGTATATCGTAAGGAGAAATTAATATGTTAGTGAATCGGGTAGTGGGACGCGACGTGTGAATTAGGAGAATGACCCTTAACGTATTTTTTTCTACCCTTTGTGTTTAATATACGTACATGAAAATTCATGTACAGCTGAAAACGAATACAGTCTATGGTCAAAAAATATAATATATGAGAAAACTTATAGTTTAATATTTTTAAAGAGCGAAGACATGTAAAAATGCACGCCTGGAGAATGACCAAATTATATTATATAGAATACAAAAAATAAAAAAACTGAACGCAAAAAAACTGTTTGATTGAGAACCTTCTCCTTTTTTGAGGACGGTTAAAAATTACAGGCCTTTATGTGCATGAGCTACTCGACGCGTAAAACCGACTTATTATAACTGCCCTTAATTTCCCTGTTAAAACAAGATGTTGCAAAACCAGAAAGCATTTCACGCCTAATCCAATTAAAACACCTCCACAATTCCGAGTTGATGACATCACGTACTATTAAGGACACATATTTTTATCTCCAGGGAAGAGAGGAAATTGCAGGATTACAGGGAGGTAAAAACTTCGGCCGTAAAGTGCTGGAAAAATATCCGTAAAGTGGTGGATGACTTCATGGCAGTGAGGAATAAGCACGAACGCAATTTGTGCGGTATTAGGAGATTTTGTTACTCGTGGCGAAATATTGCAATTTCTGTTAATTTTCCGCTTTTTATAGACTTGTAAAGGAGGTTACCATGACGTACTAATGCGGTTCAGTTTAAGTTTAGGGAAAGGGACAGTGATATAAGACTCGTATAGCCTTGTTCCTTTCTCTCGACCTAAACTTAATCGCATGAGTACGTCATGGTAGGGCTACAGGTAATAAATGCTGTTTTCAACAGGCAAATTTTAAAGACAAAGGGGCTTCAGTTTCAGTGCTGGTGCGCACATCGAAGGTGTTGATACATTTTCTCGCCAGTCTGCCTGCGACCATGGGTGTAATGTTGCCCGAAACGTCAGGATATTATCGTTTGTCTTTAAAATATGAGTGATAATCGTGAAGGCTAATTTACATAATAATATATTATATTTTTACTCTTAGTATTATTACTTAAGATTTAGTATACAGGTTGGAACGGAACTACAATCCTTCCCGCTACCGACCATTACGAGCAATTTTCAGCATCAAAATACCTTTTAAAAAAATAACCCCTCATACAAATTGAGTGATTAGTTAAGAGTTCAATTTAAGAGTTCAAAAGTAAATTTTCCATGTACGTTTTCGATGTCGGTCCCATACTGAAAGTTCATTTTAATGGTTGGTAGACTTCCACCCTGTATAAATAAAAAACTAAAACTAACAAATCTATTAAGACATATACTTACCTGTAAATTAAACCAATTATAATGTTTTTTTTTTTCTAATGTGACGGCGATAATTTTTTTTTAATGTAATAAATTCTTTAATGCATTTTGTTTTACTAAAATGTATTATTATACTGTTTTGAAAAAATAAGTCCATCTGAGTTTCTTACTGGTTCTTCTCAGGAACGATGTAGGGTTAGAACCAGTAGATTTTTTTTTCTCCCTCTTGATAATGTCAGACAATTCGAAAATGCTTATTAATAAGCTTACTTGAATAAAGGATACTTTGACTTTAGACAACTGAGCTTACAGCCCACCTGATGGAAAGTAGGAACAGGCCCATGGACATAGCAAAACTACTGTTTTTGCAAAAAAAATAATGGGATCCTTTCCCATATTTTTTTTTTATTATCTAATTTTTTTGTTATCTGATTGAGGCCCAGCACGTCCAGATTTGGAAGAATTAGGTTTTTGGGTTTATTTTGAAAACGCCTTTTTACTAAAATATGGCTCACATTGCTTTCAATCATGTATATTTTAATGTTTGTCTATTCGTGATAGATATTTATCACATTGGACACAATATCGGCAGCCATGTAACCAAATCCTGTAAGATTTGTTGCAAATCCGGGGTGTTTGAATTTATTTCCGGCCACTTAACGGAACCGGAAATAGAACGGCTATCCCCGGAAGCTCTATTCATAGCAGACATTGTCATCATCTGAAGCCGTCATAATTATTACGAGATAGTATTCAGTCCACATTATGATAATATTATTAACATAGACAAAATAGACATTGTATGTATTTGGAGTGAATACTAAAGGTGATTTGACTCTATGCCAAATACTGAAAGCCCTATGTCATATGATCTAGGTTTAATTTCAAAATTATTGAAGTAGTATACGACCGGTGGGGTCGGCGTGTTCTCGGGTGGCGGGCGACCACGCACTGGACGGCGCAGCGTGGGAAGGCCCTCCACAAGATCAAGCGACGACCTGGTGAAGGTTGCGGGTGTCCAATGAATGCGGACAGCTCACGACCGATCTTTGTGGAACTTTCTGGGGGAGGCCTATGTCCAGCATGGACTATGGACGTCAATGGGCTGATGATGATGATAATACGATTCGATACAGTTGTGTGTATTATCAAACCGGAATCAGAAAGGGATTCGAATGTACTGTTGACACAACAAATGACACAACATTTACCAAGAAAAGAGTTGTTTAGATGTAGTGAGTGACTAAGCAATCATTTGTATGTATGTCTCTGCACTTAAATTATGTACTATGAAATAACGACACTCCCCGGTCAATGAATATGGGTCAGGTGGATTTTTTCATAGACAATACTGGAAACATGCTGATTACAAATATTTAAAATACAAATGGAACCATTTTTAACATCTCGTATTGGAATTTCCCTGAAGTTTTCACTCGATCCGAAAAACACGGAACTTTAACGTCAGATGACTTCGTAGATATAAAAATAGCAACTCATGGTTAAAAAAACTCGTATTAGTTACTATACATTTTAGGTGGTTTTCTTAAACGGTCTACATTTTTGTCTCTAAAAACCGACCTAACGACAATTTTAATGTTTCTTTGGATTTATTTATGAATTTAGGGAAATCCCAATACAACCTGATTTAAAAAGAGACTTTACCTACACTATAAATATTTTGAAATAATATTTGAAATCTGCATGTTTTGCATTATTTTCTATGAAAAAAAAAACACCTGACCCGTATTCATGTGTATTAGTATATCCTGGATTGACTTATACCTACACTGTTGTATCAACAGTAGGTACTTTCGAATCCCATTCCAATCGCGGTTTGATAATAACTCGAATGTTAAATATCGCGATCGTCAACTAATAAGAACATTAAGTAATAAAATAATTCCTTATCTGAAAGAAAATGTGCTCATGGAAATTTCCAGTAATTTTGGGAAATTATGAGAATGTCCTGCAACTTGGACATGTTATACAGTTTTGGGTAATCTACTGGTACCCATTGTATCCACTTGACACACATATTTATAAGATATTCAATGACGTACATAAGCCGTGTGGTGACGGCCGTGAGAATAGATTTGTCACCACCCCAACTCCTCCTGCGGGTGTCGTAAGAGTCGACTACGGATTGAAGTGTCACTGACCATTATTTGATAAAAGATTAATGATGGGCAGCAGCGTCATCAGAGTGGACACATTACTGCCATCGCCAATCCGCTTGCCCAGCGTGGCGATTATGGGCATTTACCTCCTAATGCGTCTATACGCATAGTCAATAGGAGAGGCCTACGTCCTGCAGTGGACTATCATAGGCTGATGCATGCAATGACGTACATTAAAATTAAAACATAATTTTGAATACATGATTTGTTTACGCTGTCCGCTTCTTTTAAAAGGAAGTGTACGAGTATAATATTTATTCCTACATCGTAAATGGTAAGGGCAAGGTCCTCGTTAGGTGATGGTTACATCCGGCAGCAAGATTTCCCAGCGGTACAGCATATTTTATATACCTTGTAATTTAAGTAGCTCTTTTATGACTGCTCTGTTACTGGGTACAAGGGTCTAGCTTGTTCTGTGACAAATCGATTTGTGCTTCAAAAGTCTAATGTAGTCGGGAAGTTTCAAGATTGAACGTAAATCAAAATTCATAAAGTCACATATTTTTACACTGTAGATCAAAAGCTTTGGCTGATTTTTATGGGACCATCTTGTTTTTGTAGTTAATTTGTTTTTACCCGGGTTACAAAAGATGCATAGTTTGCTAGTAGAAATTATCCTACACGTTCTTCTAACATGATTAATTCATTGTTTCCCTCGTTTTATAAAGAGTAATTTTGAATGGTGTTTTCAATGAAATATTAAAGAGCTCACTAACAGGATAAAAAACTGCATCTCTTCTCATCTCTTTGCTCGATTTCAATAAAACATTACATGATGGTAACATAGGTAACACACTGTATGCATGCATACAATAGTGTTTCCAACGCTTATGAATTTTGCTTACTACGGGTTGCTGTGTTTTTTTCGCGCCGAGCCGTGTATTTGACGGTGAATAATGGACCTACATTTTGCCGAATGGGTGTCGGGGTGATAAATCGCAAATTTGGTATTTACCGCGTGATGTTTTTATTCGTTTGGCAATGTTTGGGTACACATGTGTGGGGCTAGTACATATATACATTATCAGACTATATTTAGTCCAGTGCTGGACAACGGCTTCTCTTTAGCCTATGCGTATGGACGCATTAGGTGATACCTAAATGCCCATAATTCAAATATAATAACGCTTTCAGGGTCCTGTTGAGGCTCCCGCGTTACTGCAGTGCATCGGGAATGTTTGCGGATGCTCACGTCGATGACTTTTTTGCCATCCTACGCAAAAACACAGCATCTGTGGTGCACCGTATGCGCGGGAGCACCAACGGGATCATGAAAACGATATCTGAGAGACTAGACTCTGTAATTCTGCATCGATATATCGAATTACATGTTCAGAAACATGTGATTCGATAAATCGATGGCGGAAAGCAAAATAGTCAGTCAGGTGTAGGTATTTTGTTAAGATTATGTAGCTTTAAGTATAATAATAATAATAACATAGTTGTTTAAATCTTGTGTTCTAAACAACTAACATTGCTATGGACTCATGTTGTCTGAAAATAAAACATTTTTATTTATTTATTTATTTATAATCGCCATGCTGTGCAAGCGGGTTGGCGATCGCAGTAGCGTGTCCACTATGATGAAGCTGCTGCCCATCATCAATCTTCGATAAATAAATAGTCAGTCACACCTCAATCCCTTAGCTGACTCTTACGACACCCACGGGAAGAGTTGGGGTAATGACAAATGTATTCTTACTTCACTCAGAACGCGGTATACCCACGTTACAGTCAATCTATATTTTGTTATATTTTATCGATTTGTCACTTCTTAACGCTTAATTTGGCAAATTTCAAAAAGATAGTGCGTTCTAGCCTCCTCGCCATTGTATAGAGCAGAAAATTCTGTCTTAAAAAAATACAAAAAGTGGGTCAATCTATAAAAAAACTTGGCAAATTTAATTCTTTTCGATGCGTTTTAATTATATTGCAAAGATTACAACAACACCTAAAGGTGCATTTAGATCAACATTCGCTCAATCTATCCGCCACTCTACGAAATTCGTTCGTTACACAAAACTTGATTCGTCGAAATTCGTTGATTTCGTAGAGTGCCGATAGAATATTGAGCGAATGCTCGATTGGTCTAAATGCACCTTTAGAAAAGCTACTATAAAACTTTACTCTTTGTTTCTAGTAATAATGAATTGTTCATCATTGGGTAGTTGTCAATTACTCGTGCCACCTTAATTGGTACCAATATTGAAATGACGATGCAATACGAACAATTGGATTCGAAGGTGCTTCGAGTACAATAGCGTATTAGACGCCAATCAAGCTCCACGCTTAAACTCACTTCTAATAATACGTGTACATTTAGGACATAAGTACAAGGAACAAGGATCAAAATCGTTGACATATTTCTGAAACCGACTTGGGTATTCTGTTGTGCTAAGTAAAAAAGACGCATCTCTTATAGTAGTTCTATGGGAGATGCGTCCTTTTTAGTTAGCACGGCAGTTAATTGATTGAGGTTTATTCTGGAATTTGACGTCATTTATCGAAAACGTCTTGATTGATTAATTAATATGTTAATAATTGCCTCAGGGCAGCTTGTGTAGTAAAAATCATAAATAAATAAATATCTTGGGACATCATACACAAATCGACCTCGTCCCACGGTAAGCTCAATGAAAGCTTGTGATGTGGGTACCAGGCGATGATATATATTATTATAATAGATAGATATATATAATAACTACATATTTTATATTATTTGTTCATACATGAATCTACATAATAATCAATTTTACAATTTTCAAATTACAGTAATATCTAAAAAAGTAGTCATACCCAAAGCAGTAATACCTAATTAATACCTAATAATTTAACTTACAAACTAACAACACACATGTACACTTTTTAATCAAAAAGCCCACCCCGTGGGCTACACGGGTGCAAAGGTGCCCATCACACTGGCAGCATTGCCACGTTAAACGGCGATAGCCAGCCTCTGCACCAGGAACGACCCAGAGCGGGGGTCCAAACCCCTCTCTCGCAAGCGGCGTCCCACCTCTCCAAAGAAGGATAGGGCCTCTGAACACCATTACATACAGATACTTAAATACATAGACGGCCATGCCCAAAGCACAAATATTTGTGTGGGATTCAAACCCGGAACCTCCAGCTTCGTAGGCAGGGTCACTACTATTACTACCAACTAGGGTATGGAGGCTGATAAAAGAAGATAACTTCCGGCATTTTGCTGGCCTAGGCCTTCAAAGTAATATTAAATTACCTACACATCATGCTCAGTGAACTATTAGCAATATAGTACTTCCGGGTGCAATTAAATTTACAAGTTTAAGAAAAATGCATTTAATTTCCGATTTGCATTAATAAGATCACTTACGATCAGGTGGAGTGGAGCCACTTTGTTGTGCCAACATAAAAAAAAACCGGCCAAGTGCGAGTCGGACTCGCGCGCGAAGGGTTCCGTACCATTATCAATGTATTATTAAAAAAATACTGTTAAATCATCCTACCTCAAAAACTATAGGAGATAATTTAATCAAACCAAAAATCGTTGATAGAGTTTATTATTGTGCATAACATATATTTTTTTAGGGTTCCGTAGCCAGAATGGCAAAAACGGAACCCTTATAGATTCGTCATGTCCGTCTGTCCGTCTGTCCGTCTGTCACAGCCAATTTACTCGGAAACTATAAATGCTACAGTAACGAAATTTGGTAAGGATATGTGTTGTATGAACCGCTACAGGATTATGATACTAAATTGTAAAAAAAACTATTGGGGTGGGGGCCCTCCATACATGTAACTGGGGGATAAAAAAAAATTTTTAGTTGTATATAAGCGTGTGGGGTATTAATAGAAAGGTCTTTGAAAATGATATGAAGGTTTATATATTTCATTTTTATTTAAGCAAATCATTTTCGAGATATCAGCTCTCAAAGTATGAAAAATGTGTCCCCCCCCCCTTTATTTTTTAAACTACGCGATATAAAATTCTAAAAAAAATATATGTTATGCACATTAATAAACTCTATCAACGATTTTTGGTTTGATTAAATTACCTCCTATAGTTTTAGAAGTAGGTTGATTTAACTGTATTTTTTTAATAATAAATTGATAATGGTACGGAACCCTTTGCGCGCGAGTCCGACTCGCACTTGGCCGGTTTTTTTGAATTTTAAATCGCGTTGTTTAAAAAATAGAGGGGGGGGGGACACATTTTTTAGACTTTGAGAGCTGATATCTCGAAAACGATTTGCTTAAATAAAAATGAGATGTATAAACCTTCATATCATTTTCAAAGACCTTTCTATTAATACCCCACACGATTATAAACAACTAAAAAAAAAATTCTATCCCTCAGTTACATGTATGGAGGGCCCCCACCCCAATGGTTTTTTTTACAATTTAGTATCATAATCTTGTAGCGGTTCATGCAACACATATCCTTACTAAGTTTCGTTACTGTAGCATTTATAGTTTCCGAGTAAATCGGCTGTGACAGACGGACAGACGGACATGACGAATCTATAAGGGTTCCGTTTTTGCCATTTTGGCTACGGAACCCTAAAAAAGATAAAAAAAAATCCGTGTATCGCTTCGTTGACTTAAAATACTAAGTAGATTTTTCACTATTATGGACAAACGTTAAAAAAAGCAATAATGTAACTTAGTAATTCATTATTACGACCGGACCTTACCTAGCGTGTTTTCTTGCTATCATAATAGAACCAAACAAATAGCTACTAACGAAAATGAATGTCTCTAGGAGCTGTTTTTTATTTATTTCTAACACGCAACCATTAATTTGTGGGCTGTATTAGTTCATTAACAAGCTGCGAAGGATGAGCGATATCAAATTAGATAAGTAATAAATGCTCCAATATTCTGCAGTGTTTGAAGACGAAAGTCTTTGATCAGTGTGTGTTGCCAGTGATGACATACCGTACGGAAACGTGGCCGCTTACAATGGGCCTCATAAGAAGGCTCAAAGTCACCCAAAGGGCAATGGAGAGGCCTATGCTAGGAGTCTCTCTGCGTGATCGGATTATAAATGAGACCAGCAGAACCAAAGTAACCGAAATAGCTCTCCGAATCGCTAAACTTAAGTGGCAGTAGGCGGGGCACATTGCGCGTAGAACTGATGGCCGTTGGGGCGGGAAGGTTCTCGAGCGGCGGCCACGTATCGGAAGGCGCAGCGTGAGTAGGCCTAAATCGTCAGACTTTTTCAGGCGAATACTACCATCTAATGTCTACACATTAGATGGTAGTATTACATTTCAGGACGTAAGCCCTGAAGGGTCAAAATCTTTGATATATTTCTTATTCTGGAATTTACGTAATTTATCGAAAATCTCATTATTGCTATGATGACGCAGCCATGCAAAACAATAAAATAATGACCGCAGGGCAGCTTGTGTTGTCAAAAAAGGTTACTTCCGTTACATTTTGCTGACCTAGGCCTTCAAAGTAGTATTACATTACCTATATCAGCGTAGCCTAGTTGGTAGTGAGCCTGCCTACAAAGTTGGAGGTTCAGGCGGTTCGAATCTCGGCGAGGGCATTATTATATGTGTATTTATTTATTACAAGTATTTGTTCCTTGGTCATGGCTGTCTATGTATTTAAGTATCTATATGTATCAATCTCTTATATATATCGTCGCCTAGTACCCACATCACAAGCCTTAATTGAACTTACCGTCAGACTAGGTTGATTTGTATGAGATGTCCCAAGATATTTATTTATTTATTTA